>JAWQFJ010000728.1:22500-76094 GCA_034096865.1 Theodoxus fluviatilis | reverse complement strand
GAACAAGTACGTCACAGGTAGTAAAAAGGTAAAGGTAAAGGTGTGGTTTTATATAGCCACTTACACCTATTGTCTGGGTCTCAAACCACTTTACACTTTACCCCCTGATCACTGGGCATCTTGATCAATCCTCACTGGTACCTCACAACAAACATAGTGACAGACATTTAAGACGCACACAGTCAGGTACCAGCACCAACTCCGCTCAATGGGGAGTATTCTAACCTGATGCTGGCGCTTGGCCGCACACAAGGGTTAATCGCACTCCGTTTTTGCCAACACTGCCCTCACAGGTACCCGGTTTTACTCCTGGGTGGGGAGAAGCAATGCGAGTTAAGCATCTTGCTCAAGGATGCAACTCTGGGAACCACGCAGCTTTGAAAGACGTATTCACTGGCCAGTAGGCATAAGACTTGTAACTTCCCTTTCAAGGATCCTCTCTCCTCAACACACACACACACTCACACACACATACAAACACACACACACAAACGCACACACACACACACACACACACACACACACGTTTACACACAAACATATTCACAAATGCACAAATGCACACACATTCACACATTCACACATACACATACCCATACAAACACACATTCACACACACACACATTCACACAAACACAAACACACACACACACACACTTGAGCCTTGAGCATGCCTTTGGGTGTGAGATTGGCGCTATATAAGAGCCAAAATACATACATACATACATACATACATACATACACACACACACACACACTCACACAAACACACACACACACACATTCACACAAGCACACACACACATACACACACATACATTCACACAAACACACACACATTCACACAAACACACACACACACATACACACACACACACAAACACACGCACACACAAGCGCGCACACACATCACATACATATGTACACATATGCTCATATTATGGTGGAAGATCAAATTTTGGCAGCGCCAATGCCACATTCTGAAAACACTACCCTTACCTGCTGGAACCGTGTGGAACCAATGTAGTTTGGAAAGTCTGAGTGAACCAAAGTCATCTTCTTCCTCGTCTGTTCATCGTGCAGGTGAGAAAAGATAGCGACTGCCTCGTCAGCGGTTGCCAGGTATCGACACAAACGGTAGCTGTGCTTTCCATCCCCTGTGTTTACCTGCAGTTTATGAATAGAGGCTGAGAAAAAGATGGTGGTGGTAAAGAGAATGGTGATAGCCGCGATGAAGGCAACTGCATCGAAGAAAATGATGATGATGATGATGATGATGATGATGATGACGACGACAACAATGATGATGTATACGTAAGTGCACACACACACACGATCACAAGACAATATTCATAAAGTCACACACACACACACACACACACAGACACACACACAGACACACACACACAAACACACACAGACACACACAGACACACACACACACACACACACACACACACACCTACCTGTTCAGACTCAACAATTCCCTCATGGCTGAAGACTCTGTAAGGGAAATTATCTGATGACTGGGTGTTTGGTGCATCCTTGGTTGCCACGGCAACATGTATCTCCAGGCAGTAGAAGGTGGTTGTCTCCCCATTTTTCACCTGACCCTGCCAACAGAGATGACATACACCTAAATATAGCTGAAATGGTCGTTATGGGCCACATTTCCGGACACTGTACCTGAGGTACTCTGTCCGATAATTTATGAGCGCTTTAAAGCCACACTCCCTTGATTTGATTTTCGTATTTTGGCTCCAAAGTCATCTTCATCCATGCACAAACCATCCAAGAAAATATGAAACTTATAAATGTTACCAAAGTATTTCAAAATCATTTTTTAATTTATCGGACAGAGTACCTCAGGTACAGTGTCCGGAAATGTGGCCCATAACGACCATTTCAGCCTAAATATAGCATTTGATGCATTGCTATTCATTTAAAAGTAGAAAATATATTGAGAGTGGTAAATTCATCCATCCATCTGACAATGAATGAAATCTGGTCTACATGACTGACTGACTGTTCTGATGCCTATCTGACTGCTTGGGGCTGACCCTGACTGAGCTACTGGAGCAGGCCCCCAAAAACCCAGCAGTGAGGGGTAACAGCTGTTGAGGGGGCATCAAGCTGCATCAACCTAATATCATTCCCCCCTGTCAATCAAAGTACCACCCGCCCTTCAAAATCTACGGAAATTGCATTGGCAATGATTGTCTCAAGGTCAAACGCTTACTATCCAAAACTGTTCAGGTTGTGAAACAAACAAACAAACACACCAGAGAAGTGAGTGTAAGATGAAAAAAATAATTGAAACACTGACTTGAAAACAAATCACTTACCATAAACACAGCATGCTTGGCGATGGAATATGTCTCCTCATCAAAGCAGGGAGCATTGTTCTCCCCAAACTGATAAGTCTTTCTTCCTGTGACCTTGAACTTGAGTCTTTTTCTCTTGGATTTGTTCTCTTGCTGGACTCCTGTAAAAAAGTGGGAAGACTTTCTCAAGCAGGAAACTAGGGATGACTCGGAGTGCAAACCTCCGCCAAGGACGCCACAATTTCTCTCCCCTGACCTGAACAGTTTAGTTCAATTTAGTGTCTGCAGAAGAAATGCTTGTGTGGAACACATATGCCATCATCATCATCAATAGTTTGTCATCAACTTTGTAATGTGCAGTAAAATATCTCTTAATGTTTGTAATTTCTAAAAGAGTAAACAGCTAATCTCCAAAATTTAATGGAATGTTTCTTGGGAGAAACCCTGACCACCCACCAAATTTCATTTGAATCTGTTTTGAACTTTTCACGTTATGCTGCTGAATAACTAACGATGCCGAATAACTAACAAATGAACCGCAGGTAAAACATAACGTCCATGGCTGAGGTAACAATGAGTTCATGATTACAAGAAGGAGGCATTGACTCAAAACTAGTCATCACTCTACTCATCCATATCTCACATCACCACACCTCATCACACGTCATCATGCCACATTACACCTCACCAAATCACACCACACCTCACCACACCTCATCACACCTCACCACACCTCATCACACCTCATCACACCACATTACACCACATCACACCACATCACACCACATTACACCTCATTACACCACATCACACCACATTACACCACATCACACCACATCACACCTCATTACACCACATTACACCACATTACACCTCATTACACCTCATCACACCTCATCACACCTCATCACACCACATTACACCTCATCACACCACATTACACCACATCACACCACATTACACCTCATCACACCACATTACACCTCATTACACCTCATCACACCTCATCACACCACATCACACCACATTACACCTCATTACACCTCATCACACCTCATCACACCACATCACACCACATTACACCACATTACACCTCATTACACCTCATTACACCTCATTACACCTCATCACACCACATTACACCACATCACACCTCATCACACCACATCACACCACATTACACCTCATTACACCACATTACACCACATTACACCTCATTACACCACATTACACCACATTACACCTCATCACACCTCATCACACCACATTACACCTCATTACACCTCATCACACCACATCACACCACATTACACCTCATCACACCTCATTACACCTCATCACACCACATTACACCACAACCTACCACATTACACCACATCACACCTCATCACATCACACCACATCACACCACATCACACCACATTACACCTCATTACACCACATCACACCACATCACACCACATTACACCTCATCACACCTCATCACACCTCATCACACCTCATCACACCTCATCACACCTCATCACACCACATTACACCACATCACACCTCATCACACCTCATCACACCACATTACACCACATCACACCTCATCACACCTCATCACACCTCATCACACCTCATCACACCTCATCACACCACATTACACCACATCACACCACATCACACCACATTACACCTCATCACACCTCATCACACCTCATCACACCACATTACACCACATCACACCACATTACACCTCATCACACCTCATCACACCTCATCACACCTCATCACACCTCATCACACCTCATCACACCACATTACACCACATCACACCACATCACACCACATTACACCTCATCACACCTCATCACACCACATTACACCACATCACACCTCATCACACCACATTACACCACAACCTACCACATTACACCACATTACACCACATCACACCTCATCACACCACATTACACCACAACCTACCACATTACACCACATTACACCACATTACACCACATTACACCTCATTACACCACATCACACCTCATTACACCACATTACACCACATCACACGTCATCATGCCACATTACACCTCACCAAACCACACCACACCACCCCACACCTCATCCCACCACACCTCATCAAACCACCCCACACCTCATCACACCACACCTCATCACACCACATCACACCACATCGCACCTCATCACACCTCATATCTGTATCTTTTCTTCTTTCAGACAAGTTTTATTTCCTCCTCTTTATAATATATTTCTCTCACATAGAAAATAATCATCTTTCCTGTGGGGCTCAGGTAATGGGCATCCATAATCTAAAATGCTAGAATGGCTCAGAATCTATGGAAACAGGCAGGCCCTCAACCTCAGTTCCCTTTGCAAATTCCTCTGACATCTTATCTACAGCACAGCTGCACTCTATATCTCATGCAAGTGAGTGAAAAAAGTCTAAGTTGTCTCCCCCTCGGCCACAATCAATGCTAATGCAATTGGTCTAGGACCCATGCACTACCTCATTCAGGAAGGTCATGGTATATTTTTTTTTCCAGACAAATTTTTTTGGGTCCTTCATGGCAACATATTTCTCTCACACCTTTCCTGAGAGACCCAGATAATGGGCATTAATACAAGAATAGCTAAGAATCTATAAAAATATACAGGCCTTCAACCCCAGTTCCCGTCCCAAATCCCTCTCACTTGTGCGGGGCCATTTTTGGGGGCCACAGCGGAGCTTCTAGGGTGAAGAGGGTTAACTCCTTCACACCTCACCCCTTAACTCCTCACTTCACTTTTCCCCAAAGGAATCAATGGAGAGGGCTTTGCCAAGGCAGGGTTTCCATACCGGGGATTCTTCCAGAAGATAAAGCCTTCTCCTTCCTTGGGTTGGGCAGGAGGAAGGGTTGAGTGGGAAGACAGAATCCTGCCTCTAGACATTGGTGCAGATACTCAGGAACAACAATGGGGATCCGGTACTTGGTTGCAGAGCGACACTTGGAGGAGATGTCAAACTTGCTGGCATCGTCTGCTACCAGCACCGACACCTGTAGAGGTAGACAGAGTTCCAGAAAAGTCAGAATGTAATTTTATGGGAGTGCATATTGAAATACAGGTGATCCCTGTTCATTAGTATGAAATGAATTACAAGAAAGCAGCAAATTATATCATTCCATTTTTTCCAGTTTAATCACAGACAGACACAAGGACAGACAAATGGTTGGACAGACTAATATGAACAGATGTACCAATGGAAAGACTGCCAAACAGTCAGATCAAGAAAAGATAAATACAGAAAGAGGTAGATTCTGAGAGGGAGACACAAACACAGAAAGAGACAGATGAACAGATGGACACATAATCAGGAATATATATGTAGGGGTACAGTCAGGCAGACAGGCACACACACACACACACACACACACACACACACACACACACACACACACACATGCACACACATACACACACACACACACACACACACACACACACACACACACACACACATGCAGATTCACCATGCATCACTTCCAGAAGTACATCCCCACTCAAGACATGAATTTCAATTCATGCTCAAATCCCCATGCACCATTTCCACAAAGGAAGACCGACTGACCTTCTTGGTGACGATGTAGGAGATGGTGCCACCATTGTCCACCACCACTTTCTTCAGGCGCTGTTTCCGCTTGAAGTCCACTGACATGGACAGATCCAGGGCCACTTGGCAGCCCTCAAAGACAGTCATGGCTTCTCTGTCACTGTCTTATCGCCTGGAAAATCCACAACACGCACACAGATCAGTTAACAAGAGATCATGCTTACCATCTCTCTCAGTCCATCTGTCCTATTGCCATGGTAAATTTGCATAACAAGCAGGCAGAGTAATTGACAGTATTAACCCTCTGTTAGAATACAATGTCTCAACCCCAGCACTTTCCTGGGTCCATGGAATCCCAGAGGGCACTTTTACCCAAACTAGCTGAGTGGTTTATTTTTATTTCTACGATCTCTGATGACACAGTGAAAAGTTGGACAAGCTTGATATTCTGCTGGGTGCATATATGTTGCAGGGTGTACTGTAACATCAAACTCAGGAAAAAATCAGATTCATTGACATTCAGATTTGAAAATCAGTATATATTTTAAAAAAATGAAAAATCTGTATGCTTCCAATTAATTGGCATAGATGGCAGGTCTGTTTGATTCATGACTGCATATTTCTCTGCATAGGAACCATTGCCAAGTCAAGGAGCAATAATGTGCAAGTAGGTTCTGTAGCAAGGAGGAAACAATTTATAAAATTTTAAATAGGGGCAGTGAGGAAAAACCCAGCAGTGTCATGGCTCACACAGTCACATCCCCCCCTCCCCCCTGCACCCCTTCCTTCCCCCCCGACCCCCACCCCCCAGCCCCACCCCCCAACCCCCCACCTCTTCCCAAGAATGAGTCAAGCAGAGTTGATGTGCAGATGGGGTGTGTCGCTGGAGATGTAGAACAATGCAATGCACTGACAGAAAGGAAAACCCAGTGGGAGAATGGGTCGCACCATCAGGAAAAGCTGATAAGGCTGAGTCAAGCTGTGTTATGTGCAGTCAAGAGTTGTGGTTTGCTGTTGCCTTCCTTTCTGCTTGATTAAGTTCCTGTTCCTGCTCAGGGCCTGCTAAAACTAAATGTAGTTTGTTGATATGTTTTAAGACCAAGATTCTATCTGTATGAAAACTTGTTTGCATGTTGCTTTTCTCACTCATTCATCTCTTTGTCTATGGGCTTGTGACCTTGACAAATAAAGTGTCAAAGTCTGTCTGTTTGTCTCTATCTGTCTGTCTGTCTGTCTGTCTGTCTGTCTGTCTGTCTGTCTGTCTGTCTGTCTGTCAAGGGCTGGATGTAAGAGAGGCGGCTATGCCTAATTCATGAATTTCCCTTGAAAAATAAAGTTAACTCAATCAATCAATCTCTCTCTCTCTCTCCTCTCACCCCACCCACAACACCCACAACCCCCCAAAAAGAGGAAAAAGCAAGGGAATAAGAATAAAGATATTATAAATGCAAGCAGATTGTGTAGCTGCAAAACAAACAAAACAAACAAACCCTCACGAAAGGAAAGAGAAGAGAGAAATACTTCTCACTGCAACACAGTCATAAAGTCCCAAGGCGAATAAGTCAAGCAGTATTGGTGTGCAAGCTGTTTGTGTCATGGGGGAAAAAATTACGCCCCTCATGAATGAAGGGAGAGGGTGGAAAACCCAACAGTATCAGTCTATAGTCACACAGTCAACAAAACCTGTGTCACCCTGCTTCACGCTTCAGTAGAGCTTCTTTGAATCTCTCCTCCTCCTTCTCAGCTGTCATGTATCCACTCCAACTCTATCCATGCACAAGCCTGCCACCCCCCTGAGCAGAGCAAGAGCAATGTTAGAGTGTGTCAGTGGAATATGACTAAGTTGAGCAGAATCCATCACATCTTCAAACCTTGACTCAAACAGAAAGGTTTTAAACACACATAAGCAATTTTTATTTCAAACACATTATTCCTTCCTTCCTTTCTGTCTTTCTTTCTTTTATTTCTTTCTGTCACATCACAAAATGAAAATAAAAGTTTTGTCACTGTAATTGTCTTTCTGTTGATTTTCGAATGCTGCATTCATTCTGATGCGTCAAGGATGTATTTCAGTTCATTGGCAGTTTGCATTTCATAAGCAGAAAACTTTTTGGCTGATAGGACTTTGAAACTTTATAAAATAAAATGTATTGAACAGAATACCTTGAGGCTGAGTGGAATACTGGAATCAATTAAAAAGGGCAGAACAAATTCCATTTAAAGTGGAAAGGTCAGCAGATTTGCATGTGCACATTTTCTTTTGCCTTAGTAGGGTGCACTACGATGGAACTGCCAGATTAGCTTCTTTAAATAAAGTGAACTGGAGATAAGATTTTTCAGCAAATTTGCAGAAATATTCTGACAGAGACATCTGCTGATCATAAAAAGGCACACTCTGCCTCAGTGCCACTGACAGCTGAAGGGAAACATGCTAACATGCTTCCTCCTGATAAGCAGCAAAATAGATGAGTACAGGGCTATTTTTAGCAATGACTAAAGTTGGTGGGGAGAAGTAGACCACCAGGAATTTGAAGAGGCCACCTCCCTGCCAGCAATGTACTTTACACATGTTATGATGTGCCTCATGGTGTATCAGTTGATCAAATGTAGCTATTTTTAGATTGTACTAACACCAGTATGACAGAAATCCTGCTGCAGGAATACCAGGAAGCCGGCAGGCAAGTATGCATTTGTGAAATGTAACATACTGCAACTGGTAATAAACACCAACCAAAATGTACATCACTGCACTTTTTGCATTAATCAGCAGTACACACTTTGTAATACAGAGCAAATTTGGTCATTTCCTTCACAAAGCATTTAAGCTTGACAGCTGATCTTCTCAGCATGCCGAACATGATGCAGACCTGTCAGAGATATAAGATTATAGCAGGAAGACATGAGAACTCATGTGTGTGTGTGTGTGTGTGTGTGTGTGTGTGTGTGTGTGTGTGTGTGTGTGTGTCTGTGTTTGTGTGTCTGTGTCTGTGTGTGTGTGTGTGTGTGTGTGTGTGTGTGTGTGTGTGTGTGCGTGTGTGTGCGTGCGTGTGTGTGCGCGCGTGTGCGTGTGTGTGTCCGTGTGTGTCTGTGTGTGTGTGTGTGTGTGTGTCTGTGGTTGTGCATGTCTGTGTGTGTGTGTGTCTGTTTCTGTGTGTGTGTGTGTGTGTGTGTGTGTGTGTGTGTGTGTGTGTGTCTGAGTGTGTGTGTGTGTGTGTATACATGTGTCTGTGTGTGTGTGTGTGTGTGTGTCTGTGTGTGTGCATGCATGTGTGTGAGGTGGGCTGGGTGGGTGCAGGCGGATGGTGGATGCATGAGTGGGTGGGCTATAGTGGGTAGGTAGGTAGGCATGCAGGCAGGTAGGTACACGTGATGCAACTCAAAACGTGTGGCCAGAAAAAAATTGAGGCAGGCCGACACTGAACCCAATTTCCACCACGCTTTTCCTCTGTCTCATCACAATCCTGAGCGTGAATGCAGAGTCTCTGCATGGAAGGGGTGGTTAACATATCCCGGTATGTCATTGTGTGGCAAATGCACCACCTCTGCACTGCGACTCTGCATAAGAGATGTGCAAGCTAAGGAAGAGAACCATGTCGATTAGGCTCGCATTGCAAACGTCAAGGAAGTGAGCACATCGTCATCGTCATGATCATCATGCATTAATCATGCAGCGACTTACTCCCCTTATCAGTCAGCTCTCAATTTTGAGAGGCCTCCGCAAAAAACCTCGAATCTTAGAGAATCACGCACCACTCACCTCGGTGTGTCGCTGCGAGTGAGGTCTTGTCCTTAGCACATGACCTGGCATCGACGACCGTATATATACACGGTCTTATAGGTGGTATTGCGCCACCACCTACAGCACTCACTTCCTCGTTTCCACCAAGGGGGTGTCAACAAATCCGGAGTTATCTTTCTTGTTTCTGCAGGATGGCGCGGGCAGAACGAAAGCACGCGAATGCGCCTCCAGCCCGGACAATAAGAGTCGAATTTCACACATTTTCTCGGAGAAATCTTGTGTTAAATCAAGATATTGTAGAAAAGTACGTTATTCTGGGTGAAATTTAATCAGACTGCTTCACGACCGGTATCTCTAATTACCGCGATACACCGCTCTACATCGTGATACACCGCGATACATCGTGATACACCGCGATACATCGTGATACATCGCAATACACTATAATTGTTAGTTATTCTTCTAGATTATATTAGTTAGATTATTATATTAGTCGTATGATAGATGAGCTATGTAGTATGGGTCTGACGAGTGACTGCGAGAGAGAGAGATGGAGAGGGAGTAGGCCCTACTATAATGATTATATATGGTATCAATAAAATAATATAATTATTTGTTTTCAGTCAGGCTGATCTTTTTATTATTATTATTATTACATTATCACCATCATAATCATCATCATCATAATATTCATCATCCAGAAAAACAGGAGTTTGTCCAGAAAAACAGGAGTTTGTTATCAACATCATAAAAAGACAATATGCTCTCTCTCTCTCTCTCTCTCTCTCTCTCTCTCTCTCTCTCTCTCTCTCTCTCTCTCTCTCTCTCTCTCTCTCTCATAATCATCATAATAATCATAATCTTGAAAAAGAAACAGGAGTTTCTTATCAAAATCATAAAAAGACACCGATACTGATATCTCTCTCTCTCTCTCTCTCTCTCTCTCTCTCTCTCTCTCTCTCTCTCTCATCATCATCATCATCATAACCATCATCCAGAAAAAAACGGGAGTTTCTTATCAAAATCATAAAAGACACTATGATACTGATCTCCCCCCCCCTCTCTCTCTCTCTCTCTCTCTCTCTCTCTCTCTCTCTCTCTCTCTCTCTCAAGGGATATTGTTCAACGTATTGAGGATTTCTGTAATGAAAGACTTCCTCATGATGCTGCATTCCAAATTCCTACTGTCACCTCACATGAGGTGATGCAATACATCTTTCAACTTTCAAGCAAACGATCCACGGACCTTGATGGCATCAGTTCTCATTTACTAAAAATTTCGCTCCCCGCCATACTGCCTTCATTGACACACATTTATAACTTGTGTATAAGAAACAGTATCTTCCCGTCTCGTCTTCAGCAGGCCAAGGTCATTCCATTGCCTAAATCTAAGACTGCTTCAGTACCCGATGATTACCGTCCCATCTCAATTTTGCCTCTTATCTCCAAACCACTAGAAAGACACGTTCACAAACATCTTTTCTCGTATCTTGAGCAATTTGACTTATTATATCAATTGCAATCCGGCTTTCGCTCCCATCACTCCTGCCAAACTGCTTTATCCTTCCTGGTGAATGACTGGCTATCAGCCATAAACAACCGTGAACTGTCTGGTACCATTTTCTTGGACTTGAAAAAGGCATTTGACCTAGTTGACCACGAAATTCTCCTTGATAAACTCTCGATGTACTTGAAAAATCCAACATCAGTCTCCTTCTTCCGATCATACTTGACGCATAGAAGCCAATGTGTCTATGTCAACGGGTCGTATTCCTCGAGAAGATTGGTAAAGTCAGGGGTTCCACAAGGCTCAATTTTAGGTCCATTGCTCTTTAGCTTGTATATCAATGATCTACCATTGAGTATATCAAATGAAAGTATCAAATGCACTATGTTTGCAGATGACACCATTATCAGCGTAAGTGACAGAAGCATAAATTCCATCCAATGCACCCTGAACGTTACCCTTGATGATTTACAAAAATGGTGTTCATCAAATAGAATGGTCATAAACCCCTCAAAAACCAAGTGCATGATCCTAACTACAAGACAAAAACGTCAACGACAATCCCTAACCATCAACCTTATGCTAGAAAATGAAATCATTGAGCAAGTTTCTGAACACAGAGTGCTAGGCATAATTGTTGATGAACAACTAACTTGGGAACAACATGTCAATTCCTTATGCAAAACTATTGCTAAGAACATTTTCCTTCTCTCCAAACTGAGGCATTTTGTCACCACCAATGCATGCATAATGTTTCTTCACGCACACATAAATTCCCATATTAATTTTGCATCTGTAGTATGGGATGGCTCTATGGCAGTGCACTTGAACAAGATTAAATCACTGTACAGACGAGCTGCCAAGGTTACCATTTCCGACTCAACATTGTCTACGGATGAAAAGATAAAAAATCTTGGCTTACTACCCTTCCAAAAACACCTCGTCCTCAATAAATGCATCCTTATGCACAAAATTGCTCATTCACAAGCACCAACGTATCTTACTGATCTCTTCATTCGTCCCCAAACAAGCCATTCACTATCTCGCAACACTTTCATTCTACCACAACCTAGAATAGACATTTTCAAAGGCAGTATTACATATTCAGGTGTTATGATATGGAATACACTTCCATTGCACCTTAGGAACAATACTTCCTTGACGTCTTTTAAAGCATCCATACGTGATTATCTATTCAGATGATCTCACTTCTGTCGCCTGTACATATGACACGTATTGCTTGATCTTAAAGACTCACTGAGCTGACAGCTGTCAAAGACATATACTAAAATCTTTGTCATTGTTGATCATATTCTTTCATTCTACCACAACCTAGAATAGACATTTTCAAAGGCAGTATTACATATTCAGGTGTTATGATATGGAATACACTTCCATTGCACCTTAGGAACAATACTTCCTTGACGTCTTTTAAAGCATCCATACGTGATTATCTATTCAGATGATCTCACTTCTGTCGCCTGTACATATGACACGTATTGCTTGATCTTAAAGACTCACTGAGCTGACAGCTGTCAAAGACATATACTAAAATCTTTGTCATTGTTGATCATATTCTTCATATATCTTACCAACTGTTGTACATGGATTAGCTACTGTGTATTTTGTGTCTTAATTATCAATGTTTTCATTTCTTTATGAGCAAGGACAATTTGTAAGAAAGGCAGAAATGCCTAAAATTTCATCCTTGATAAATAAAGAATCAATCAATCAATCAATCTCTCTCTCTCTCTCTCTCTCTCTCTCATTATCATCATCATCATCCTTATCATCATCCAGAAAAACGGGAGTTTTTCCAGGAGATTTTTTATCAAAATCATATAAAGATATACTGATCTCTCTCACTTTCATCATCATCATCATCATCATCATCATCATCATCATCATCATCATCATCATCATCATCATCATCATCATCATCATCATCATCATCATCATCATCATCATCATCATCAACATGCACGTCTTTTTTGTCTAGAAAAACAGGAGTTTGTTATCAAAATCATATAAAGACATACTAATCTCTCTCTCTCTCTCTCTCTCTCTCTCTCTCTCTCTCTCTCTCTCTCTCTCTCGTCACTTGGCGGCTCGCGCTCGAGTCGATAGGACGTGTTTGCTGCAGCTCTGCCCTGCTCACGCTAGTTTAACACAGCCACCACCACAATGCCAGTCGCTGGACTACCAGTTACTCTGGAGACGTTGTTGGTATCCTTGCTGGCGACGAGTGAACCCACCTCTTGGAAAGTAACAGGCGAACGTGGGACCACCGTAGTTGTGCTACGCTTTCGAGAGGGCGACGGCCGGCCATTACCTGCGTGCGACACCCAGAGGGGATTATGGAAGCGGAAGACTCCGGCACAGCGGCGACGCGACCAGCAACGAGCCGAGCACTACAGAGCAAAGGGTGAGCAGAGAGCGGTCGACACTTTATTCCGCGAAAATGCTAATGAAATGTTTTGCCCTTCATTAAACTAGTGATTCCAACTCCTTCAAGTGACCTTTGTGCTCATTTTAGTTTTAGTTCTGACGATGTACAATCTTTTCTGTTGTTTAGCGATAAAAATGGGAGGAAGTTCCGTTACTTAGTGCTGATTTGGTGAGGCCGGAGATCGGGAAACGTGAAATGGATGGTTCTGCGCATGCGCGTGAGCCTATAGCCCGTACATTGCTCTGTCAGTGGAGACGCTACTGACTTCGCACGCCCGGGGAGTTATACCAAAGATCCGGCCGCGTTAAAGCATGCAAAAATATTAATTAGATTAAAAGCTAATCGAAAATAGTCATATTAGACTGTTTTAACGTATACTTTCTGCACAAAACCCACAGAAGATAAGTAAACAAACCTCACCGTATGTACCTAGATGGCTAGCAGACGAATAATCTTTGTCTCCACTGGACCTACAGTCGCTTGCGGCCAGTGGGTACGGCGTTCGAAGCTGCGCGGTTTCCAGAGTTGCATCCTTGAGCAAGATGCTTAACTCGCATTGTTTCTCCCCACCCAGGAGTAAAACCGGGTACCTGTGAGGGCAATATTGGCAAAAACGTTGTGCGATTAACCCTTGTATGCGGCCAAGCGCCAGCATCGGGTTGGAATACTCCCCAGGGAGCGGAGTTGGTGCTGGTACCTGACTGTGTGCGTCTTAAATGTCTGTCACTATGTTTGTTGTGAGGTACCAGTGAGGATTGATAAAGATGCCCAGTGATCAGGGGGTAAAGTGTAAGCGGTTTGAGACCCAGACAAAGGGTATAAGTCGCTATAAAAAACCACACCTTTACCTTTTACCTTTACAGAGCAATGTTGAAACGGACTATAGGCTCACATTTCGATGAACCAAATATTTCGATTTCACAACGCGCCTGCTACAAAAAACAAAGCCAAAACACCCCCATTATTGCAGCAAATTATTTTATTACACATTACACCGTAAATGTATTCACAAACATGATCGGAACGCATCAGAAACGCGTCGACAAACAAGCACTTTTACATGTCTCTAAGCGTTGTGATTACTTTCCCATAGTTCTAGCCGCTTGGGGCGCTGCGTTTCCGAGCGTCTTGTAACTTTATATAGCAAAAGCTCGGCATGAGCTATCTTTGTGTAACCTATAATCTTAATCCGGTGTGACGAAATGAGTTTTCTGCTGCGATGAGATTTCTGACGGTCTGCTGCGGTCAGCTTTCTGATGCTGCGGTCAGATTTCTTTTGCGATCAGCTCCCATTTATGAGATTTCTTCTCCTGCAATCAGATTTCTTCTGCTACAATATATTTCTTCTGCTGCAAAAAGAAATCGTTGAATAATGAAAACACACGTGCTCGCTTTGCAGTCGTTGGAAGAATGAAGAAATCTCATCGCAGCGGAAACTGTGTCGCATGTTTGCGCATGCGCACTGAGCCCGTCAGAAATCTGTGCATGCGCACTGAGCCCGTCAGAAATCTCATCGCAGCAGAAAACTCATTTCGTCACACCGGTTCACAGAATGAGCCATGCATGCAGGAGACAGAACTTTGCTAAAGAGACAATTAAGTTGCAACATATTATATCGTCTGCATGGGTGCATGCTTTTCCCATCCTGGGTGAGATGCAGATTGAAAATCCAGACTTGATCGAGCTGAAAAACAGCTGACCCCTGTGTCCCCTTGTCATGTGAGGAAAGTTGACGTCTACGTCACTTTTGTTAATAAAAATGTGACGTTTTGCGTTTCATTTGAACTATGAATAGAACTGGCCGTCGGCTGCGTTTCGTGCAGCTGCGGCAAGGTAAGTGTGCACATTTTCTCGATCCTTCATATATTCCTATAATTTGCTTGTTGCATTTGTCCATTTATAACTGTTGATATTGTCATATATCTCTCAATTAAAGCCTTGTGCTCTCCCCCCAGTTTTGGATTTGCTTCAGAGATCGAGTTCGCGAGAATATTACTAAAACTTAAAACTGGCAGACAAGCTAACGATTGACCAAGCAATTAGGCAAACAAACGAAAGAGAGGGAGAATTTGTCGTGGTGGTGATCGATAAATTTGAGGGAATGGGAGTTTAAAAAAGGGAGAGAGGAATCAGTGGATCGACAGAGAGAAGGAACTAGCAAATACAGATTTTCCCCACCATGTTGTTCTAAGACTAAGCCTAAGGGGATAGGCGTTGTAAAACTTTTTTTCAATCAGAATGATCATGGACACCTTTATTTGGTTATTTGGACATTTTAGCAATTTGTGTGTGTGCATAGAAACGAAATAAATACATAAAAACCAAATCTTTCCCCCCCAAAAATAACCTTCATCAGATTCTTGTTTTAGTAAAACTAAGCCGTAAAGTTCTCATTCCTACCTATTGCACACCCGCCGGAGAGCTCGAAAATGGAAACACGTGCGAATGAACGAGATGTCCCGAGTTTACTGTTTCCGGAATTGTGGACGACAGAGTATCTTATTTGTGTATTGGAAAAGGTAAAGATGCCATGCGTGCATTATTTCATCAGTCACCTTACATCAATGCATAAGCGGTGTGCCCCGGCGCCGGCACTAATCGAGTGATTTGATTCTCCGCAACAGCCAACAGAGGCTGTTCTCATGCCAAAGATCACACTTTAAATGATTATGCAGAATGTGTCTATCGATGTTGACAACATCTCAATTTACATGCAATTCATTCTTTAATATGCAGCGATTGCGTTATGTCTCGCCACAACACGGATATTTATTTCTATTACTAGTATTAGTATTTAAGTATTAGAGTTGGAAGTCGGTTGTAGTTAGTAGCTTAGTTAAGGCGCGAGAACTGATCAAAGGAATTCCTGTCCACCTGCAATGTGTATTTCAAATTCTCATCGATCTTGTCAAGATCCCTTGCAGCCCTAGTATCGATAGTAGTTGTGCCAGTTTTTGAGATAAAACTAATTAAAGGTCATCGGCGCATTCCATTTAACGCGGTGGATGAGGCCCATTTTTTCAGCCCTGAGTCCATGTCTCGGTGCTAGTTTAATACTAGTCTTTGCCACCATGGCATGGATGGATTCTTCAACACACCGACATGACGATATGCGTAACCCCCACCCCCCGACACACACACACACACACACACACACACACACACACACACACACACACACACACACACACCGTTTTGCACTAGATTGATTTCATATGACCCTGGACTGCATAACCGCAGTGTTTTTCACGTGAAGCCTGAAGGCTGTCATAATCTGCTGATGTAATACAAACACCAAAAAGGGTGGGGTGGATGTGCATGTGCATGCTTGCGCGCGCGCGCGTGTGTGTGTGTGTGTGTGTGTTATGGTCATAGCATGCATTTGTGAACAGCTAGCCAGCCAGTGATTTCTAATCTCCTGAGTCAGCAAGTAACTTTGCATCTTGCTGTTGACCTCCTGCTTTTCAAATGGGTCTGTGTCTTGCTTCTCTTGTATCGCCACTAGTTCTTGCTTTCCATCTCTGGATTGACAGGTAGCTCTTTTGATGTACAGACTTGTAACTCTTGCTTCTGTTCTCTTGATGTACAGACTTGTAGCTCTTGCTTCTGTTCTCTTGATGTACAGACTTGTAGCTCTTGCTTCTGTTCTCTTGATGCACAGACTTGTAGCTCTTGCTTCTGTTCTCTTGATGTACAGACTTGTAGCTCTTGCTTCTGTTCTCTTGATGTACAGACTTGTAGCTCTTGCTTCTGTTCTCTTGATGCACAGACTTGTAGCTCTTGCTGGTTGTCTTTTTCACTAAGTAGCTCTTGCTTCTGGATTCTTGATTGACAGGTAGCCCTTGCTGGTTGTGTATATAGCCAAGTAGCTGGATTGACAGTGAGTAAATAACAAAACTGCAAGCTGTCCCATCTTCCCTGCTCTGTAAGCACTCAGAGAATCCACAAAGTAAAAAAACATTTAAGGAAAGAGAAAAAGAAAAAAAACAAACAACACATTTTCAGTGAAAGAAAATGTGGTTTATGTTCCATCTGCCCTCTTCTAAAAATAAAAATTGAAAAGTTCTCTCAGACCTACCGACCCTATTTCTTTTTTGCCACGTTACCTCAACCACAACTAATTTCCCCAGGGGATAAAAAGTAAAACACTTAAACAGTTTGCGACCCAGACATGGGTGATGAGTTGCTGTATGAAAATGCCCATTTACCCTTGACCTTTCCTCAAAAACTTCTTCACCCACCACAGTCTGGCTCACTCAGGATCAATCCCAAATGTTCATCCCTGAAACCACAGCGACTTTCACAGTGGTGTGTGCACATGTGTGGTCCGTCTGCCAACTCTAATGCCACAAGATTGACAGTCTGTACTGCATTGCATAGACACAAGGTCTTGCGAGGTACAGGCTAGTGTCAACATGTGTCAACAATGGACTGCCTTTACATCATCCCCTTTCAATTTGTTTACATATGTGGACACCAGCCTATTCCTTTAAGATATTGTAAGCAACACCCCCTAGATTCTGCGTATTTAAAGCTTGCAGTTGTCAGTTACATATTTTTTACACTCTGTATACTTTAGTAAATGCAACAAACATGTTATCATCGTTGTTGATAGATTTGTTAATTTAATGTGTTGCGTTTCATCATATTTTTGCTTCAAAAGTTTCAAAGACCATTTGGAATTGTCTGGTTTGTTTGCAGCGCTACATAAGTCGCCCTGATCTGCATAATTTGGAGAGGGAAGAGCTGCTGAATATTTACTACGACCTGGTTCTGCCCAAACCCCAGCGTTCCTACCGCCCCAACAGACGCGGACAGACTATGACTGCTGCTCAGAACCTCTCTAACAAACGGAAAAGAATTTCTGCCCCTGATGCTGCAGATGCTTCGCAGACATACACACTGTGAGATTTTTTCCCGCTCCTAATTCATTGACTTGAAGGGTCTCTTGTGTGCTGATATTAGAAAAAGGTGTGTGTGTGTGTGTATGTGTATGTGTGTGTATGTGTGTGTGCACTCATGTGTGTTTGCTTTTATAATGTATGCGTATATGTGTGTCTGGTAGTATGTGAGCAATTCTAAAAAGGTGGCAATGGTGCATGGTTGTCCAGTAGAGTGTAAATAACACAAAAACTACAAACTTTTTATGATGTTACGTTTATATCATATTGTAGAGAAAAGATTAAAGATATACATATAATAAATCTGTTCCGATTGTTGCTTTTGTGTGTGAATGGTCCGCATGTATTTAAAGAGAAACATGAAAAACCGCCATTACAAAACGTGACATTTTTCACCAAGAGGAAAAGGATTCCGTTTTCTCTTGAACCCCACATTTTTTTTCTAACATCCGGTGGTTTTTAGACAAGAAAATAGTTAATGCTCAACTGCCAGCAACTAGAACTGAATGTTACCAACCTATTATGATTTTATTTGGCTTGAAAATCCGCTTTTGCCTCGTCACGGCGTCGTGTCATTGCAGACGAATTTTTCAGTGTACGATAAGATGAACTATTGTCGGCGTGGTTTATTGGATTGGATCCAGGATTGGTGTAAAGTTATCGATAATATCGTCATAATTCTCAGAAAATTAATCAATGCGTTTTTTAAGGAGTTGTAGGATGTGGAAAGTTTCCGTCAAATTTCCGTCATAATATGCCGAATCAACAAAAGCGAAAAAAGATGAATTTTCTTCGAAACGTTTCTGTTCCCGATCCATAATTTCGTTCTAACACATATGCCGGAAGTGCTGACCGAAGAACACGCGGTAAAATGGAGCGCAAACGAAGAGGTAAGAGTTTTTGTATTTGTGTCATCATTTGTGGATGAATGCCGAGACAACAAAGTATGACGAGTCAACAGCTGGTGGATGATTTTATTGATGAAGTTCATGGTTTAAAGATGCAGATTTCGTTAAATGATGATGGATGAGCGGGTTTGAAACCACTTCATAATTTCTGACCTGTTTGACAACACGTGTCTTCATATAACATGCGGAAGGTTAGAACGATGGTTTGTTATGACATGAAACAATTTTGTGTCGGAGTGACGAGGCATCTTTAGTCCGGGAAGTTCGCTCTCTGTCAGAGTGACGATGCAAACTTTAGTTTTGTGTAACAGGGACGAGGCAAATTGCCAACTTAGAGCGGTCATGCTATTTACCGAAATAGCGCTAATGACGCTAGTGTCTTCGAAATGGCTTAGAAATGAGCATATATATCGTTATCCCCTTCTTGAACATGATATATTTAGGCTATTCTAACTATATTTGACCAAATTGCGTTGGAGGCGGCGACATTTTGGGGCGCGGACATGCGGTCGATCGCCATTGGCGTCGTTTCGGTGGATCGATCGAGATGGCGATCGGCCGCGTGTCTGTGTTTCAGGGTGTTGCTGTTTCTAACGTAATGTGGTCACCGTGACCTTGGCACACTGGAGAAGTAGCGTTGCGCTTCACAGATCTAGATCACCTGGTTGTGAGACAGCTCATCCGACCTTTGCACACACCATGCATGCACGCGTACACATGCGCAAACACATGCATGCAACCAACCGTACACATGCATACATGCGTAAACATGCACACACAGGCGCATGCACGCATACACATGCATACACATTTATGCATGCATACACATTCACACATGATTTAGGTTGAAGGTTATTTCTTATCTGTTTAAGAAATTCTTGGTTTATAAAACAAACACAAATAATGGGGAAAAATACACTATTGATTGACATTGTGATGTTCTGTCCAAACATGGTAGGACTCTAGGAGAGAGAGAAAATGTTTAAAACTTGATTTTTGTTTCAGGTTCTGATGAAAAGGGGGCTATTCCTAGTTCAACCGTGAGGTACAAAAAGTGGATAGACAAACTCAAGGAGTCTGACCCTGAGCGTTACCGACAGCACATAGCTCAGCGCAAAGAGGATTGCCGCACATACAGAGCTTCCCGGTCTGAAGAAGGAAAGGCCCATGAAAAAGAACTGCACAGACTTCGACAAAAGGCATACAGAGAAAGAAAGAAAGGTGCACAGCAAGAAAGTTCATCCCAGCCAAGCAAGCCTAAGACCAGAAGGGCAGAGAAAGAAGAAGATGATCGGAGGGAAAGAAACAGGCTTTCTCAACAAAAAAGACGGGCCTCTATGTCTTCCCAAAGAAAGAGAAGAGAGAAAGAAAAGAACCGTCAGTACTACTGGAAGAAGAAAGATGGAACAGCGGCGAAGAAAGCGACAGAGACCGAGACTCCCCCCGAAAACCCAGGCCCTCGGACTCCATGCACACTGCTCCACAACATCCGGACTCCGGACAACGCAGGCCCTCGGACACCCAACCAACAGCTGCACAACTTCACCACTCCGGAAGCACGGAGGAAGGCTATTTCCAGAATGGCTTCCAAACTCAATCCCACAAAATGTATTGGCACCCTAGCTGCTATGGTTCGGTCAGTGGCCAAAAGGAAGCTCGGGCCATTACTGAAGGAGATGGGGGTGTCCTACACCTCACCAACAAAGAGACAGCGGTGCAGCGAGGCCAGGAAATATCCCATAGATCCGAAACGCAGGGATGCTTTCTCTTTGAGTGCAAAAAGAGTACTCAAGGATGCAACGAAGTACATATTTGGAAGAAATGGGAGAGCAGCCACTATGTTCAAGAGGAAACATGTGCGGCCTGTGAACAGAAAAGTACAACTGTTCTATGAGAAGAACTCACAGCATATGCCAAGGAGCCGATCCACCATAGCCAAAAAGCACCTGAACTGCAGCTTGAGGGATTTGTATGCATCCTTCAAGGAGGCGAACCCTGAAGAGCGCATCAGTTTCTCTGGGTTTTGCAGAAAAAAACCCAGGAATGTGCTGTCATTCACAAAAACTCCTCATCTGCAATGTCGCTGCGAGCTCTGTGACAACCCTCTTATGAAGATGAAGGGCATCAACAAGCTCCTTGATGAGGAAGTGAGAGTGAATGTCGAAGGAGGGATCGACAAGCTGGTTGCAGCAACCCTTTGCCAGGACCAGGACCGTCAACCATGCTGCATCGACAGGCAGTGCTGTGGGTGTGGTACCAAACTCCTTAGAAGTAAGCTGATTCTTGCTGCAGAACACAATTCATCACTGCAGTCCTCCGTCTCCTGGATCCAAGCAGAAAAAGTGGCATCAGAGGGAAAGGCGGGTCGCATTGACATGGTTCCCAAAGAAGCTCCGTTACAGGATGTCGTGGTGCTACTGTGCAAGGAGCTAGAGACACTTGCACGGCATCGCCTCAACGCCACATGGCAGCAGGAGCAGTACAGGCAGCTAACCACCAATCTGCCAGATGGAACAGCCGTGCTTACACTGGACTTTGCTGAGAACTTCAAATGCGAACACCAGGATGAACCGCAGTCAGCCTACTTTGGGTACCAACAGGTGGTGCTGCACCCAGTAGTCATGCACTACAAGTGCCCAGAGTGTGCCCACATAGTGGTAGACAGTGCAGTCTACATCTCCGACGATCTGGGCCACACCCCACATCTGGTGGACATGATTACGCAAGAATGTGCAAGGTCTATCCAAGCTAAGGCAACCATCACCAACTTGAAGATCTTTAGTGATGGGTGCAGTAGTCAGTACAAAAGCAAAACACCCTTTGCGTACCTGAAAGAGCTACCATGCAAACTCAACGTGGAGGTGGAAAGGGCATACTTTGGTGCCAGACATGGCAAGAATCTCTGTGACGCACTGGGAGGCACTGTCAAGAACTGTGCTAAGCGGGCTGTCTTGTCTCGCAGGGTACTGATACGCGATCCACAGACGTTTTATGGATTCTGCCAAGAAAACCTGGAAAAGAAAGCAAGTGGCTGTCAATCGCACAACAGCAGATGGTTCAGGCTGTTACTTTCCAAAGACATGGACACCACCATGGACAAGACTACTGCAATGCCCATCAAGGGAACCAGGAAGATACAGTCCATGAGACCGGATGAGGATGGCTTCCTCATTAGGCATCTCTCCTGCTTCTGTGCTGCCTGTTTGGAGTCTAGGTGGGAAGACTGCATTTCTCATCCTTGGGTCGAGGGTTGGCATGCTGCAGGAGGTTCCCAGAAACGACGTCGACAGCCTCCAGCGCCTACGCCGCCTCCCCAACCTGAAGCGCCTACACTGCCTCCCCAACCTGAAGCGCCTTCGTCACCTCCCCAGCCTGAAGCGCCTTCGTCACCTCCCCAGCCTGAAGCGCCTACACTGCCTCCCCAGCCTGAAGCGCCTACACTGCCTCCCCAGCCTGAAGCGCCTACACTGCCTCCCCAGCCTGAAGCGCCTACACTGCCTCCCCAGCCTGAAGCGCCTTCGTCACCTCCCCAGCCTGAAGCGCCTTCGTCACCTCCCCAGCCTGAAGCGCCTTCGTCACCTCCCCAGCCTGAAGCGCCTTCGTCACCTCCCCAGCCTGAAGCGCCTTCGTCACCTCCCCAGCCTGAAGCGCCTTCGTCACCTCCCCAGCCTGAAGCGCCTTCGTCACCTCCCCAGCCTGAAGCGCCTTCGTCACCTCCCCAGCCTGAAGCGCCTTCGTCACCTCCCCAGCCTGAAGCGCCTTCGTCACCTCCCCAGCCTGAAGCGCCTTCGTCACCTCCCCAGCCTGAAGCGCCTACACTGCCTCCCCAGCCTGAAGCGCCTACACTGCCTCCCCAACCTGAAGCGCCTACGCCACCTCCCCAGCCTGAAGCTCCTATCCAGCCTGAAGCACCTTCAAGGATGCAGTACTTCACCCAACTGCAGCATGAACTGTCCAGGTGCCCAACATTTCAGCAGCTTGTGACTGCCTGCGTTGCAGCTGATAGAGTTGTCAAGCAGAGGTTTCCTCTGACGGTGAAGGATCTGCATGTGCAGGATCTGGATTCTCCAGAGAAGGATCAAGTGGCAGCCTCCATCTACCCACAGTACGGTCCTCAGGGATTATTCCCAGTCACCGTAGAGGCAGATGGTAACTGCGGACCACGAAGCCTCAGCCTGCTGGTCTACGGCACTGAAGATCACCATGTGGAGATGCGGTGCAGACTCACCATAGAAATGGCTCTGAACCCAGAGAAGTACCTGGATGCTGGGAGGTGGGGGATGAATGAACTGGACATAAAGACTGTAGCGTCACTTTCTGACCACTTGTCAGATTTGTCTGATGCTGGGATCAGGAAGACGTTGGAGAAGGAGACGCTGGGGGTGGTGCAAAATGCTGCATTTATTGGTGCATGGCAGCTGATGGCTGCATCTGAAATGCTGAGTGCGAAAATCTGCAGCATCTACCCAGCACTAGGGTGGGACTCTAGCAGGGAATTGCTGAACCGCATATTTGTACCGCAGCAGGCTCAGGATAACATCATTCTGCACATCATGTGGTCGTCCAACAGGGATGATCTACTATTGGAGCACTGGACAGCAAACCATCTGCTACCAGTGTTGCCTTCTCTGCAGGATATTGCCAATGATATGCAGGATGATGTTCTGAACACTGGCTTTGTTGCTGACATGCCACAAGTAGGAGAGTTCTACCATGTTGACTGGCATGGACGGCAGTTTGTAGGGCAAGTTGTTGATCTGGACGACAACCTGGCATTGGTCAGCTTTCTTGCTCAAACTGATGATGGCCTCTTCTATTGGCCTAGCAGATCAGATCGTGGGTGGGAACCTGTTGACCACATTAGGGGGAGGGTGGAACTTGTCCTAGACGAGTTTAAGAGTACGCAAAGGAAACAGTTTTTTAATGTTCAATAGTGGACGGCAGTTTGTAGGGCAAGTTGTTGATCTGGACGACAACCTGGCATTGGTCAGCTTTCTTGCTCAAACTGATGATGGCCTCTTCTATTGGCCTAGCAGATCAGATCGTGGGTGGGAACCTGTTGACCATATTAGGGGGAGGGTGGAACTTGTCCTAGACGAGTTTAAGAGTATGCAAAGGAAACAGTTTTTTAATGTTCAATAGCAGTTTATTTTTCTATGTTCTGTATTTTGTTGAATTTTAGTCAGAATGCTGGCCAGTTTGGAAAATGTTCTCACATTAAAAAAAGTAATCAATCTGAATTTTGTGGCTTGCACACAAAAAAATCATTCAGTTTGGTGTCTACGTCTAGATGAGTTGTTGCATTGTTCACTTATTCTAAAATAATATTCATTCCTTGCCATTCAGTTGCTTTCAAAGGAACATCACCTGTCTTGATATGGCTCCTTGCAGTCAGCTAGATGTTCAGTTAGTTTTTCATTTCATTTAACATCATTGTGCTTTTTGCTTGCACTGTCTTCCGGCGCGCTCACCTCAGTGGCAGGACGTGTTCACGTCGCTCTCCTACATCTTTGCCGGTTTAAGTGAAAAGGTGGTAAAACATGCCAGTAACTGGGTTTCCAGCTGCATTGGAGGTCATGCTTACCACTCTTCTGGACAGCGATACCATGTCATCGTTCAAAGTGTTTGGTGAAAGGAACGCTACTGTCGTAGTTCTCAGATTCACGTCCCAGGCTGGCCAGCCATCTTCCTCCAATCAAACGACAAATTGCTGGAGAAGAAAACCTCCCGCCCAGCTGCGCAGAGACCAGCAGAGACGCAACAATTATCGAAACATCGACCTTGCTAGTAAGCAACCTTCGTCCAGTTTGTGTCCCTCCACTGCTTGTCCTGAGTCCGTTCTACAAGAAACTCCATCAGTTTCGTTGTCCGCCTTGCCCACTGCACTCTACTCGCCAAACCCAAGCAAAGCACATGAAAAGCATGCTGAGAAGTGTGCAAGCACTGAAAGTGGGTCATCGGACGACACATCAGCCTCAAACCGAAAAAGCACAGCCTCGTCAGAGGTCAGTGGAAATACAGCGCCAGAGGAGTCAGAGCGTTCCGCTAGAATGCAACAAATCGTGGACAAGGTGATGCAGCCGTTCCGAGACAAGTGGCAACGCGAGGCAGAGGCAAAAGCAGAGGATTGCGCTACTTCCGTGTCAAGTGATCCACTTGTCGACCGTGGAATCGTCGAGGCTTCGTCGCAGCCGCCGATCCCTTCCACTGCAGGTGTGTCGTCTGGTACACAGCACAGCCGTCTCGGTGCGGCTACTCCACCAGCTAGGCGAGAGGAAGGAGCGACCGGTACCTATCCACCCCGTCGTCGGCAGCAGCCCTGGCGCTCCAAGAGGAGGTAACAGACGCGATGGACAGTGATGAACTTTTTCGCTCTCGCTACTCGCGCAACAAGACTTGTTGTTGAAGTCTTGATCCCACCCCACCCCACCCACCCGACCCCTGACGTTTTGGTTTCGTTTAAGTAATTTGGACCCAATTGTAATAGGCCGGTGGCCTGAACAATAAACCTTTCGTTCGTTCGTTCGTTCGCTTGCACTGTTCATTTTCTATGTTTAAGGATGACCAGTCTGTTTCCTGTGTTGACTTGTCACTGATGACACAAAATTGATTTCTTCAATTAAATTGCTGCAAAACGGCAATTTTAAGCTGTAACTTTGCTACAGTGAATAAATGTTGTCATTTTGAGTACACAAACAGTAGTTGGTGTCTGTATTGCTTGTTTTTTGTAATTACTGAGAAAGTGTACAAACGGATATGTTGACTAGTCACCGATGACATTACAAATGCTTTATAATTACCAAATTCAATTGGTTTTTTTATATAATTGTTTTACAGGATGTTATTGCATTAGGAATGACATTTAATATAGTAAGAATAGTTAGTGTGACAGTTTTGGTAATAACAGATATTTGTGGGTTTTTTATGTCATCGGTGACTAGTCAACATTCACCTTTTCCTGTGTTGACTTGTCACTGATGACACAAAATTGATTTCTTCAATTAAATTGCTGCAAAACGGGAGTTTTAAGCTGTACCTTTGCTACAGTGAATAAATGTTGTCATTTTTAGTACACAAACAGTAGTTGGTGTCTGTATTGCTTGTTTTTTGTAATTACTGAGAAAGTGTACAAACGGATATGTTGACTAGTCACCGATGACATTACAAATGCTTTATAATTACCAAATTCAATTGGTTTTTTTATATAATTGTTTTACAGGATGTTATTGCATTAGGAATGACATCTAATATAGTAAGAATAGTTAGTCTGACATTTTTGGTAATAACAGATATTTGTGGGTTTTTTATGACATGGGTGACTAGTCAACATTCACCTTTTTCCACTTTAACGCTCACACACACACACACAAAATAGCAAACTATCTTTTTATTCATAATTTATGATAAAATACAGTTTGTTCTAACATTATATGCTGATTTCAGTCAAATCTGATGATTTTTACTAATTAGGTCTAATGTCACACTTTTCTTGCCACCTTTTTAGAATTGCGTATATGTGTGTCTGGTAGTATGTATGTGTGTGTGTATGTGTTTGTGTGTGTATGTGTGTCTGTGAGTGTATTTGTGTGTGTGCACTCAGGGAATCCACTTTTTAAGTTAATTAAAAAAGTTTCCAGTGGAAGAATGTTCAATCTGACCTCTTCTAAAAAGAAAAAAAAAGTTGAGGCTGACCTACAGACCAAATTTGTTCAACATTGTTACTTTAATCACAACTTTTTTCTTCTAATCTTACGTTTGTCATTGCTGATAGGACTGGATGTTCTCGTTGCAGTGGGGTGAGTCAGGGTCTGCAGCCATCCAGCGCCAAGAGACCGCAGTACAGACTCAAGCCTCCGCCCTCCGCTGCCAACCCTGACAGGAAAGTCATCCGCCTCAGCTCCAGTGGCTCTTCCACCATGCCAGGTACCGAGTTCCTGTCTGCTAGTAGGGTGATGTACTGTGTGGTGTGCTGTGCAGTGTGGTGTGCTGTGCAGTGTTGTGTGCTGTGCAGTGTGGTGTGTAGTGTGATGTGCTGTGCAGTGTGATGTGCTGTGCAGTGTGGTGTGCTGTGCAGTGTTGTGTGCTGTGCAGTGTGGTGTGTAGTGTGATGTGCTGTGCAGTGTGATGTGCTGTGCATGGTGGTGTGCTGTGCAGTGTGATGTGCTGTGCAGTGTGATGTGCTGTGCAGTGTGGTGTGCTGTGCAGTGTGATGTGCTGTGTGGTGTGCTGTGCAGTGTGGTGTGCTGTGCAGTGTGATGTGCTGTGTGGTGTGGTGTGCTGTGCAGTGTGATGTGCAGTGTGGTGTGCTGTGCAGTGTGATGTGCTGTGCGATGTGCAGTGTGGTGTGCTGTGTGGTGTGCTGTGCAGTGTGGTGTGCTGTGCGATGTGCAGTGTGATGTGCAGTGTGATGTGCTGTGCGGTGTGCTGTGCAGTGTGCTGTGCAGTGTGGTGTGCTGTGCAGTGTGGTGTGCTGTGTGGTGTGCTGTGCTGTGTGATGTGCTGTGTGATGTGCTGTGCTGTGTGATGTGCTGTGCAGTGTGGTGTGCTGTGCAGTGTGGTGTGCTGTGCAGTGTGGTGTGATGTGCAGTGTGGTGTGCTGTGCAGTGTGGTGTGCTGTGCAGTGTGGTGTGCTGTGCAGTGTGATGTGCAGTGTGGTGTGCTGTGCAGTGTGATGTGCTGTGTGGTGTGCTGTGCTGTGTGATGTGCTGTGTGATGTGCTGTGTGATGTGCTGTGTGATGTGCTGTGCTGTGTGATGTGCTGTGCAGTGTGGTGTGCTGTGCAGTGTGGTGTGATGTGCAGTGTGGTGTGCTGTGCAGTGTGATGTGATGTGCAGTGTGCTGTGCAGTGTGGTGTGCTGTGCAGTGTGGTGTGCTGTGCAGTGTGGTGTGCTGTGTGGTGTGCTGTGTGGTGTGCTGTGCAGTGTGATGTGCTGTGCAGTGTGATGTGCTGTGCGGTGTGATGTGCAGTGTGATGTGCTGTGCAGTGTGATGTGCAGTGTGGTGTGCTGTGCAGTGTGGTGTGCTGTGCAGTGTGGTGTGCTGTGCAGTGTGGTGTGATGTGCAGTGTGGTGTGCTGTGCAGTGTGGTGTGCTGTGCAGTGTGGTGTGCTGTGCAGTGTGATGTGCTGTGCAGTGTGGTGTGCTGTGCGGTGTGATGTGCTGTGCGGTATGGTGTGGTGTGCTGTGCAGTGTGGTGTGCTGTGTGGTGTGCTGTGTGGTGTGCTGTGTGGTGTGCTGTGTGGTGTGCTGTGTGGTGTGCAGTGTGGTGTGCTGTTTGGTGTGCTGTGTGGTGTGCTGTGCAGTGTGGTGTGCTGTGCAGTGTGGTGTGTAGTGTGATGTGCTGTGCAGTGTGATGTGCTGTGCATGGTGGTGTTTTGTGCAGTGTGATGTGCTGTGCACTGTGATGTGCTGTGTGGTGTGCTGTGCAGTGTGGTGTGCTGTGCAGTGTGATGTGATGTGCAGTGTGCTGTGCAGTGTGATGTGCTGTGTGATGTGATGTGCAGTGTGGTGTGATGTGATGTGCAGTGTGATGTGCTGTGCAGTGTGATGTGCTGTGCAGTGTGATGTGATGTGCAGTGTGCTGTGCAGTGTGATGTGCTGTGTGATGTGATGTGCAGTGTGGTGTGCTGTGCAGTGTGATGTGCTGTGTGATGTGATGTGCAGTGTGATGTGCTGTGCAGTGTGATGTGATGTGCAGTGTGATGTGCTGTGCAGTGTGATGTGATGTGCAGTGTGCTGTGCAGTGTGATGTGCAGTGTGATGTGATGTGCAGTGTGGTGTGCTGTGCAGTGTGATGTGCTGTGTGATGTGATGTGCAGTGTGATGTGCGGTGTGATGTGCGGTGTGATGTGCTGTGCAGTGTGATGTGCTGTGCAGTGTGATGTGCTGTGTGGTGTGCTGTGCAGTGTGATGTGCTGTGCGGTGTGATGTGCTGTGCAGTGTGATGTGCTGTGCAGTGTGATGTGCTGTGTGGTGTGATGTGCAGTGTGATGTGCTGTGCAGTGTGGTGTGCTGTGTGGTGTGATGTGCAGTGTGGTGTGCTGTGTGGTGTGATGTGCAGTGTGGTGTGCTGTGTGGTGTGATGTGCAGTGTGATGTGCTGTGCAGTGTGCTGTGCAGTGTGGTGTGCTGTGCAGTGTGGTGTGCTGTGCATGGTGGTGTTTTGTGCAGTGTGATGTGCTGTGCAGTGTGATGTGCTGTGCAGTGTGATGTGATGTGCAGTGTGATGTGCTGTGTGGTGTGCTGTGCAGTGTGATGTGCTGTGTGGTGTGCTGTGCAGTGTGATGTGCTGTGCAGTGTGATGTGATGTGCAGTGTGATGTGCTGTGTGGTGTGCTGTGCAGTGTGATGTGCTGTGCGGTGTGCTGTGCTGTGTGATATGATGTGCAGTGTGGTGTGCTGTGCAGTGTGATGTGCTGTGCAGTGTGGTGTGCTGTGCAGTGTGGTGTGCTGTGCAGTGTGATGTGCTGTGCGGTATGATGTGCTGTGTGGTGTGATGTGCTGTGTGGTGTGATGTGCTGTGTGATGTGCTGTGCAGTGTGATGTGCTGTGCAGTGTGATGTGCTGTGTGGTGTGCTGTGCAGTGTAATGTGATGTGCTGTGTGGTGTGCTGTGCAGTGTGATGTGCTGTGCAGTGTGATGTGCTGTGCAGTGTGATGTGATGTGCAGTGTGGTGTGCTGTGCAGTGTGATATGCTGTGCGGTATGATGTGCAGTGTGATGTGATGTGCAGTTTGGTGTGATGTGCAGTGTGGTGCGCAGTGTGATGTGATGTGCAGTGTGGTGTGCTGTGCAGTGTGGTGTGCTGTGCAGTGTGGTGTGCTGTGCAGTGTGGTGTGCTGTGCAGTGTGGTGTGATGTGCAGTGTGATGTGATGTGCAGTGTGGTGTGCTGTGCAGTGTGATGAGATGTGCAGTTAGGTATGATGTGCAGTTTGGTGTGATGTAACATGATGTAATGTGATGTCATAATGTGGAATGAGGTGGTTTTATAAAATGTATGGTGATGTAAGACATGATATGATATACTAAGGTAGGTGACGTGATGCACCCCTTTCATTTGGGTGTGTAGACTCTAGTTATACATCATTTAACATTCATTAAACTATTTTTTGAAAGCAGAATATATTAGACTAGCTCTACCTCTTACTGAAATGTAGTGAACGCCAGTACATTTTCAGACTAAAAGATACAATCCCTGAATCTTTTTACTGCATTATGTTGAAAGGGAATGACATAATTTTTTCGGGCTGCATCCAGACAATGCAAGGGCACACAACTCTCAACAACCTCATGGCTGCTGTCTGCATTTCTCCCCGATTTCCTGTCACTCACATTGTCAGTGACAGTCCTAGGTCGATCTCTTGCAGAACAACATAAATTCTACATCTTGGCTGAAGCTTGTTGTTATACCTGTAGTTCGAGAAGTGCAGAATTCATCCCACTTGTTGGGAAGATGATCCTTGAGCCTTGAAGACTGATCTACCACCCTCACCATCGGAATATTTTTCATTTTCTTTCATGTAATGAAGTTCTTAAAATACTGAAATCAGTTTCATGTGCAGAATTAAAGAGGGATATGAATACTCAACTGGCTGAATCCAAACCATGATTTAGAAATTGCCCGGAACATGCATGAAAGATTTGAGGATTTTGGGTTTTAAAAGCTAATACCAACATGTATGCATGAGCACATGTGAATGAATGCTTGGTGCAATTTTCGTTTTGTTAATCTTCACTTTACTTGTAACATCTTGTCTGCCTTGTAGATGCTGTGGTGGAAAATGAGAAAATTCCCAGCCCAGTGAAGTCCCCCACCACACTCGCTCCAGCCAGAACCTCGGGGGTCATCAAACTGAAGCGGTCTTCCTCCTCCGACAACAGCCCGACATCTTCCTGCACCAATTCAGGGGAGAAAACTCCGTCAGCTCCCAGCACCCCATCCCCGACCAAGCCGGCCAAAACGGAGGTGGGTGAAAATGAAGTTTGGAGGGAAATGTTGACCACTGAATTGGTTAAAATTTCCCCATCCGTAGTTCAACTTTTTGAATGTTTGTGAGTATCTTGATGTGCACAGTGATTGTTTCTGTACAAGGTCTGTTTCACTGATCCCACCCGAATGGCCATGTGAATTGTGTGTATGTCCTGTAGTCTTACTCTTCACTGTTGGAATGTGTTGTTGAACTTTACCTTCAACGCTTTTTGAATAGCCATGCTTTGCTGACAATCTTCATTATGAAATTTTACTTAGTTAAGCGGGATTAAACTTTTTAGTGTGTGATAGTTTTTAGGACTCTTACTTTGAAACTTGCAGTTTGGGGTCTGCAATAGTTTGCTCTGTGGTGGCCTTGTCCCTTGCAGTGCACCCTTTTGTGAGACTTACTTACTTACTTAGGCCCATCGCTCCTCCTGGAGCATAGGCCATCGAGGACAGTTCTCCAGCGGGTGCGGTCCTGGGCAGCTCTCTCCATCTGTGTCCAGGTGTTGCCACTCCTCCTCAGCTCTGCCCCAGTGTCTCGCCGCCAGGTGTTCCTGGGCCGTCCTCTTTCCCTGAGGGTTCCAAGTGAGGGATTGACGGGTCACGCTGCCGGGTGGTTTCCGCAGCGTATGTCCAATCCATCCCCACTTTCTCTTCCCTATTTGGGTGATGATGGGGTCCTGTTTGACTCTCTTCCACAGATCCTCATTCCTGACAGGATCAGGGGTGTAATTCATGAACGTGGACTTTCGAGAGCACTGGTCTTGGACTTTTGAGTCCCAGATCACCGCTGGTCTAGGGACTAGTCTGGGACTCAGCGAGTCTACGATTCGTGAACCCAGACTGGGTGTTGACTTGAAAGGCTGGGACTGATTGACCTAGTCTATGGTTTATTTTGAGAATGAGGTGGAATTCCCGGGGATTCCGCACAGTGCGCAAGCGCATAGCGTACCGCTTCAAACTTCCCGTCAAAAATGTCAGCCACGATCGGTAGCAAAACCTCGAAGAAAAGCCCCGATTTCACGGAGCGGGAATCGGTAGCTATCATAAAAGCGGTGTCAGCAAGATACGGATACATTAACAGCAGCATACACACAGCCCAAGCAAACAAAAGAAGAGGGACAGCGTGGGAGAAGGTGACAAATGAAGTACGAGCTGACGCTGGCTGGAGTGTGTGTGTGTGTGTGTGTGTGTGTGTGTCACCGTTTATTAAGTTCATGAGCAAGAGGCAAACGAGCAGAAGATCAAGTTTTACAATATGGCAGGATTTCCAAGTGAGAACCATTGAAATTCAGTAAGGAAGGGGTGGAACAAAAATCTGTCTTGATGAGGAACAATACACACACACAGTGTCACACACACACACACACACACACACACACACACACACACACACACACACACACACACACACACACACAACTGTACACTCGATCAGCTTCGATCAGCTCGCACTTTTCCCATCAAACTCGTGAAACCCTGGCGATCGTCACACATTTTCTCAGTTACCAAAAATTAAGCAATTTAATCTAAGCCATGTTTTCATAACACAGATGCAATTTTAATGTATCGTTTTCATAGCATCAGACAACACTAGCATTGTACCCAATGTCAACAGCAGCAGACAGGTTCGAGGACAACAATGTTTACTGGTGTTGGTGAGGTCCGCGGGTCAGGTATAAATAGAAGTGCGCGAAGCTTGATATGCTCGGTGACCTGCATTCCCAATTGTAAAATGTCAGCTCTTTCAGGACCTATCGATGCAATCAACATACAGCTCTGATAATTTAATGCTGTTCGTGGCTTACATTTTCGTTCGATGGGTTTCTAGTGTCCCAAAATACAGCGATTTCTGTGCGAACCGTAGGCAGCGTCGGCCATTTAATTTCGCCGCAGCCTTGGACTTAGGTGTGTAGTCCAACAAATCCTTGGACCACCGTAGTCCGCAGTTCAGCCTGAGACTGAATCAAAGTCCACGTTCATGAATTGTAGACTACGACAGTCCACGTTCATGAATTGTAGACTACGACAGTAGCCCAAGACCAGTGGCAGTGGTCTAAGACCACGCTGAAAGTCCACGTTCATGAATTACACCCCAGACCACCAAATCCTGAAAATCCGTCTGAGACACCCGTTGATAAATGTTTGGATCTTGTGCAGCGTCCGCTTGGTCATCCTCCATGTCTCTGATCCGTATAGGAGAACTGACTTCACATTGGAGTTGAAAATCCTCAGTTTCGTCGCCTCCCCTATCTCTTTGGAGGCCCATATGTTCTTCAGCATGATGAATACCACCCTTGCCTTGCCAACCCTAGCACCCACATCGCTATCTGTGCCGCCTTGCCTGTCGACAATGCTCCCGAGGTAGACGAAGGAGTCTACCTCCTCCAGAGGTTGTCTGTCCAGGATGATAGGGTTGTCATTTGTCGTGTTCATCTTCATCAGCTGGGTCTTCTTCTTGTTGATTTGGAGGCCTACCTTTGCTGAGACTTCTGCTAGGCGTGTCGTCTTCTCCTGCATCTGGGTCTGTTGGTGGGAGAGAAGTGCCAAGTCGTCCGCAAAGTCTAAGTCCTCCAACTGCGCCCAGAGGGTCCACTGTATCCCATTTCTGCTCCTTCTGTGGTGGACTTCATTATCCAATCGATGGCAAGCAGAAACAGAAAAGGTGACAGCAAACACCCCTGTCTGACGCCGGTCTTTACTGTGAAGCTGTCCGACAGCCCGGCACCGTGAATTACTCTGCATGCCATTTCCTTGTAGGTGTTCTGGAATAGCGTGATGAGTTTCTCTGGCACACCGTAATGTCTCAGCAGTTTCCACAAAGTCTCTCGGTCCAGGCTGTCGAAGGCCTTCTCGTAGTCGTAGTCTATGAAGTTGATGTAGAGGGACTATAGAATATAGTTTTAATTTGTCTCATATCACACCAGATTTCATCCAATTTGTACTCTCAGTTTTGTCATCAAATCTGTGACTAAGCCATGCCTGTTAGATTGTTGTGTTTGTTCTATTGCATTCAGATTTTAAAGGAAAAACACATCTTTGATCATTTAAACATGTTTGCTGAACTGCAGTGGAAAAGCCTCCCTGGTAACTTTGCTTTCCATCTCATTTTCCAGAAAGCAGACACCACTGAAGAAACACCAACCAAGAAACCCAAGTTTGCCAAAATCTCCTGGCCATGATGTTGTAGATCTAGCCCAACATTATGCAACCATCTTGTCATTGATGTGGTGGATCTATCAATATTGAAGTGGTGCATCCATCTTGTCATTGATGTGGTGATCTAGCTCAATATTGAATTGGTGTGTCCAGCTCATTATTGATATGGTGGAACTATCTCTATTGAAGTGGTGCATCTAGCTCATCATTGATATGGTGGAACTATCTCAATGTTGAAGTGGTGCATCCAGCTCATTATTGATAAAGTGGATCTAACACAATATCGAAGCGGTGCACCCAGCTTGACATTGAAGTAATAAAGCCAGGTCAGTGTTGATGTAGTGATACTGACAGCTGTGGACCAAGTTGTCTCCAGGGAGGCACATGTTTAGGTGGGATTCCCTGTGAACCTCGATGCCAATATGGTTTGACGGCAGAGATGGAAGACAGGTCTGTGCACCTGGATGTTTTTGTGCTGGTTGGCGGCCGAGATCCAGGCAGTCATTGCAGTCACTGTGTACGACTTGCCTTGCATTTTTCATACGACATGTGCTCCTGCAGAAGAGGACGAGCATGTGCCAAAGAGTGAGTGTGTCTGATGAGATATGCAACTGGGAAGTGTCCAAACAGTACAAGCCAAGACGATCAAGTTGAAACTTGACAGTGGTTGACTTTATCATTTTGTGCTCCCATATTTTCTTTTTAACTGTTCATGGTTGACATTGTTAGTTTTTTCTTTCTGCACCCTGGTGCATTGTTGGGATAGGAAAAGCCTCGTAGTGGGGGGGCATTCCCCCTCTCTCAGCCTGTGAAGCAAGGATTCAGTGGCATGGGAGGTTGGCACTGGGTTGTCATGGTGACTGAAAGCTTGATGGGCTCTAGGTGTCGAAGCCTGTCATGTCTGGGGTGCCTTACCAAGCCTTGCAAATTTTAATATATTTCCTCAATTTTATTTTCCTCCTCCCTGATGGATCTTGTGGGTAATCTTACCTGGCCAGCTTGTCAGATCTTCTTGATGTAACCCTTGATAGAGACACTTGAAAGGAAGCACCTAAACCCATTTATCTGTGCCACCATGGACAATTCATGACATGTAGCTGTGATCCAGCCTCCCTGCCTTTCCGTACTGCTGCATGCCTGTCTTTAGCAACCAGCCTCCCTAGTCCCTGCCTTTCCATACTGCTGCATGCCTGTCTTTAGCAACCAGCCTTTCCATACTGCTGCATGCCTGTCTTTAGCAACCAGCCTCCCTGCCTTTCCATACTGCTGCATGCCTGTCTTTAGCAACCAGCCTCTCTGCCTTCCCATACTGCTGCATGCCTGTCTTTAGCAACCAGCCTTTCCATACTGCTGCATGGCTGTCTTTAGCAACCAGCCTTTCCATACTGCTGCATGGCTGTCTTTAGCAACCAGCCTCCCTGCCTTTCCATACTGCTGCATGCCTGTCTTTAGCAACCAGCCTCTCTGCCTTCCCATACTGCTGCATGCCTGTCTTTAGCAACCAGCCTTTCCATACTGCTGCATGCCTGTCTTTAGCAACCAGCCTTTCCATACTGCTGCATGCCTGTCTTTAGCAACCAGCCTTTCCATACTGCTGCATGCCTGTCTTTAGCAACCAGCCTCCCTGCCTTTCCATACTGCTGCATGCCTGTCTTTAGCAACCAGCCTTTCCATACTGCTGCATGCCTGTCTTTAGCAACCAGCCTCTCTGCCTTCCCATACTGCTGCATGCCTGTCTTTAGCAACCAGCCTCCCTAGTCCCTGCCTTTCCATACTGCTGCATGCCTGTCTTTAGCAACCAGCCTCCCTAGTCCCTGCCTTTCCATACTGCTGCATGCCTGTCTTTAGCAACCAGCCTCCCTAGTCCCTGCCTTTCCATACTGCTGCATGCCTGTCTTTAGCAACCAGCCTCCCTGCCTTTCCATACTGCTGCATGCCTGTCTTTAGCAACCAGCCTTTCCATACTGCTGCATGCCTGTCTTTAGCAACCAGCCTCCCTGCCTTTCCATACTGCTGCATGCCTGTCTTTAGCAACCAGCCTCCCTGCCTTTCCATACTGCTGCATGCCTGTCTTTAGCAACCAGCCTCCCTGCCTTTCCATACTGCTGCATGCCTGTCTTTAGCAACCAGCCTTTCCATACTGCTGCATGCCTGTCTTTAGCAACCAGCCTTTCCATACTGCTGCATGCCTGTCTTTAGCAACCAGCCTCCCTGCCTTTCCATACTGCTGCATGCCTGTCTTTAGCAACCAGCCTCCCTGCCTTTCCATACTGCTGCATGCCTGTCTTTAGCAACCAGCCTTTCCATACTGCTGCATGCCTGTCTTTAGCAACCAGCCTTTCCATACTGCTGCATGCCTGTCTTTAGCAACCAGCCTCCCTGCCTTTCCATTCTGCTGCATGCCTGTCTTTAGCAACCAGCCTTTCCATACTGCTGCATGCCTGTCTTTAGCAACCAGCCTCCCTGCCTTTCCATTCTGCTGCATGCCTGTCTTTAGCAACCAGCCTCACTGCCTTTCCATACTGCTGCATGGCTGTCTTTAGCAACCAGCCTCCCTGCCTTTCCATACTGCTGCATGCCTGTCTTTAGCAACCAGCCTCCCTGCCTTTCCATTCTGCTGCATGCCTGTCTTTAGCAACCAGCCTCACTGCCTTTCCATACTGCTGCATGCCTGTCTTTAGCAACCATGTGGGCATCCACCTCCCACAGGGCATCACTTGATCTTTAACTTTGGAACAAAGATCAGAGGATGGAAACCGAAAGAAACAGGAGAGAACATCTGGGGCTTGGGTGGCAGCAAGGTTTGTATGGGCATAGCAGCAAGATAGGTATGGGCATAGCAGCAAAGTTGGTATGGGCATGGCAGCAAGGTTTGTATGGGGCTGGCAGCATGGGTGGAGAAAGGAGGAATGAGGCATTGCATACAAATAGCAGTTCCACACTAGGTAAAGACAGACATCAGGTGAAGATGGTTTGTTCCCAGGAACCCATGGAGCCACAGGGGTCAGTTTCGAGTCCAGTGGAATTGGCCAATTCTTGGTGACCAGTCATGCTGTGGTGGAATCTGGCCGACCGGCATGACTGGTTTTATTGCAGCCATGGGGGCCAGTTCATGTGGAGGGAGGGAGGTTGTAGCAAGCCCTAGTGACTCCGAGTCCAGAAGATGAGTTGTGTTCTTGTTGTTGATGTTAAGCTAGAGGGCATTTTGTTTTAGGAAGCAGAACACTGCTGATGATTGGATGAAAGACCTGCTTGCCAGTGATGTGTGCCTGAATGGTTCATTTTGTTTTCCACCCCGTGTGTGAATGTGCAGAGCACTGCTGATGATTGGATGAAAGACCTGCTTGCCAGTGATGTGTGCCTGAATGGTTCATTTTGTTTTCCACCCCGTGTGTGAATGTGCAGAGCACTGCTGATGATTGGATGAAAGACCTGCTTGCCAGTGATGTGTGCCTGAATGGTTCATTTTGTTTTCCACCCCGTGTGTGAATGTGCAGAGCACTGCTGATGATTGGATGAAAGAGGTGATTGCCAGTTATGTGTGCCTGAAAGGTTAGTTAGTTTTTTACCCCTGTGGGTGTTTCAGATGTGAAAAATCTTTCCCATCTCTACATCTGGCAGCTTTTCCCTCTGGCATTTTTGGTGCAAGTGTCTTAAAATTAGTTCGAGCTCACCATTGTCTTGAAAGCATGTGTAATGCCATTTTTCATGCCTGTTGGAAAATTCTACTTTTTTGTGGCTTCAATTCTATGTTCATTAGTAATTGCTTTTCTACCCTATGGTTGATGTTTAACACATTGCCTTTCTGTCCCTGTGCCAGGTATTATTATTATTGGCTCTTCATTCACTAATCTTCCAGTCAATGAGCAAGGAGGAGGAGGTATCAAGATTTGCTTCCAATAACAATTTTGCATTACTCAAATACTTCTTGCCTCAATGGGTTTGGTCATGTTTGCTTTGAACATGTAGTTGGTTTGTCAGGATTCTTGCTGAATTCAATACATAGGCCTGATGTGACAACTTCTTAAAGGAAAGTTGAAATAAAAGTGCCAAAGAAATATTTCTGCCACCATTGAATATACAAAAGTTTTTAACAATACACAGATGAGGTTCCTAAAAAATGTTTTCAGGCATGGTGTGTAGAATAATTCATCTAGTGACTAGACAGCTTGTGAATGAAATTTTAGATGGATTCTGCTGTTTTTATGTTTTATGTAGATGCCCAAGTGATACTGCATGCAAGATTTCATTCATAATTTCCAGTTAGATTGCCTGTGAAAGGGGGACACACTGTTGAGTCATGTGGAATAAAGCAGTTCTCTACCTATGCAAGTCTTCCTTCTGTGACCCTGCATTGCAGACCCTGGTTTGACCTACAGTAGGCAAAGACACCAAGTAGTGAGGACAGCAAGTCCTGTCAGAGTTCTTGAATTCCCTTGGAGATTTTTCTGAGACTAGATCAGCCAGGATGAAGTGATTCTGCTCATTTGTTGATTCTCACCTTGTGTGGTCAACCATTTGATTAAGTCTCCAGCCAGAACTTGACAGTGTCCAACCCAGGATTAAATCCATCAAGTACATGACATTCACACCCAGTGGGAGCGTACAATCTCATCCCCAGCTCCTGTAACCAGCCTTACTGCAGAAGACAAATGTAGCATCTCTATTGCAGTTTAATCATCTTCACAGTTCAAGGCTTCAAAGGGTGTATGGCCAGTCCCACCTTGTCCTGACTGACAGTTACAGGGCCTTCTGACTGACGGTCACAGGGCCTTCTGACTGATGGTTACAGGGCCTTCTGACTGACAGCCACAGGGCCTTCTGACTGACAGCCACAGGGCCTTCTGACTGATGGTTACAGGGCCTTCTGACTGGCAGCCACAGGGCCTTCTGACTGGCAGCCACAGGGCCTTCTGACTGACAGCCACAGGGCCTTCTGACTGATGGTTACAGGGCCTTCTGACTGGCAGCCACAGGGCCTTCTGACTGACAGCCACAGGGCCTTCTGACTGGCAGCCACAGGGCCTTCTGACTGACAGCCACAGGGCCTTCTGACTGGCAGCCACAGGGCCTTCTGACTGTTACAGGGCCTTCTGACTTGCGGTCACAGGGCCTTCTGACTGATGGTCACAGGGCCTTCTGACTTGCGGTCACAGGGCCTTCTGACTGATGGTTACAGGGCCTTCTGACTTGCGGTCACAGGGCCTTCTGACTGATGGTTACAGGGCCTTCTGACTTGCGGTCACAGGGCCTTCTGACTGGCAGCCACAGGGCCTTCTGACTGACAGCCACAGGGCCTTCTGACTGACAGCCACAGGGCCTTCTGACTGGCAGCCACAGGGCCTTCTGACTGGCAGCCACAGGGCCTTCTGACTGACAGCCACAGGGCCTTCTGACTGACAGCCACAGGGCCTTCTGCACCCAAGGGTGATTCCAAGCCCATTTCACACAGCTTGGTTTATTGGAAGTTGGTCTCTTGTTCTGTAGTGGTAAACATTCTCTCTCATACATGCACGAGTGCACAGATTCTCTCACACATGCACAAGTGCACAGATTCTCTCACACATGCATTGCTTTTCTTCCACAAGAGGAGTTTGCCCATCTCTACTTGACAAAAGGACTTTAAATGTAAGAGGGAAAAAATAATCTAATGGTGCATGCTGAGCCAAGTAAAATCACTACTGAGGAGTTGCAATTTCCCTGATGATTAGGATGTACTTTGATGATTAGGATGAATTTATAAAGTGCCATCTACCTGTGAAGTGTTTGCATAAACTATGCTCATCAGCCACTTTTTGAAACATACCAGAAAAGAAGCAAATGATAGAAACTTGTAATTTGGCACATAGGGTAGCATGTCCTGACCCGAAATAAAGACTACTAAACACAATTTCACACACACACACACACATATATATATATATCAAGTTACATGAATTGAGTGGTGAATTACACATTCGGTGTCTTGTAACTTTGACTAAGGGTTATCACATGAAGCAGACTATATGAACCAAATATGAAAGTTTCAATGAAGTCAAACTTCAGAGCACAGAGATATGATGTCTGAAATCTAACACAGTGGTGAAAACCTGGAAACAGAAAATTGCCTTTCAAGTTCTCATACCTCATTTAGTCATTATGACAGCTGACAGGTATTTTACAGTAAAAATTGGGTGGAATACGCCAACTATTTGACCTCATATTATAAAAATGCCTTTTTCACTGGGTACCACCCAATCACTGCGGCTCCTGCTGCAAACATGTCCTTGTGAAAAAGATGCATGAACATCATGACACGAAAACATGTTTCAAGAGATGACGTTTCCAGAAAGACAAAACAGTACAAGGCCCGACAAGTTCAATTTGTTAAATATTTTATTCCCAGATCAAAACTTGCCTGGTGCTTCACAACTGAAGTCGCATACTTGGTAAGCACACCAATGCACATGCACTTGCATACCTCTCCAGACTCAACACATTCAATCATGGTGTGGACGATGCACCTCATCGAAAGACAGGAAAGAACAGCTCATTGAGACTTACATACACAAAGAGATCTACAAGAATTATTTATATAGTTAATGGAAAGTCATCGTCCTTGAGGATTAGTAACACATGTCAATGACAGTAAGACAATGAGATCTACAAATGTTATACATATCAAATTTGGATTTATTGCAAAGTTGTGGGCTTTCCATCAAAATTTGGGTCCATAAACATAAAGAGTTTTGTAGGCATAATATAGTCTTAAAAACCAAACTAAACATGCAAATGAGTAACAATTCCCAAAACCATCATCAGGAAAATTAATGACTAAAACTGAATTTTCCAGACACAGAAAATCATGGGGCCTATGGGGGTAAAGAACTCTAGAAACAAACTTGGTGTTTGAACAAGGGGGCACTATCTGAGAGGAGCTGTTAAAATCAACACTTCAGTCAGACTGCCTCGGTTTCATGCTTCATCCAACATGTCCCACTGGAGCGTCGCCCTACACGTCCCACTGGAGAGTCACCCTACACGTCCCACTGGAGAGTCGTCAGACACGTCCCACTGGAGCGTCGCCCGACACGTCCCACTGGAGAGTCACCCTACACGTCCCACTGGAGAGTCGTCAGACACGTCACACTGGAGCGTCGCCCGACACGGCCCACTGGAGCATCCCACGACACATCCCACTGGAGCGTCACCTGACACGGCCCACTGGAGAGTCACCCTACACGTCCCACTGGAGAGTCGTCAGACACGTCACACTGGAGCGTCGCCCGACACGGCCCACTGGAGCATCCCACGACACATCCCACTGGAGCGTCACCTGACACGGCCCACTGGAGCATCGCGCGACACGTCACACTGGAGTGTCGCCCGACACGGCCCACTGGAGCATCCCACTGGAGCGTCACCTGACACGTCCCACTGGAGCGTCGCGCGACACGTCCCACTGGAGCAACGTCCGACAGGTCCTACTGGAGTGACATCCAACACTCCCACTGGAGTGTCATTTCAGTCAACCCCCTGCAGACTGCATGATCCCACACTGCCAGTTCAAAAGGTTTCACTGCAAAATGGGTTTCAATGAACTAGACTGTGTGACCCTCCTGCTCTGTGGCCGAGTGGTTAGCGCGCTGGACCTACAGTCGCTTGCGGCCAGTGGGTACGGCGTTTGAAGCTGCGCGGTTCCCAGAGTTGCATCCTTGAGCAAGATGCTTAACTCGCATTGCTTCTCCCCACCCAGGAGTAAAACCGGGTACCTGTGAGGGCAATGTTGACAAAATGTAGTACGAGGGAGCGGAGTTGGTGCTGGTACCCGACTGTGTGCGTCTTAAATGTCTGTCACTATGTTTGTTGTGAGGGACCAGTGAGGATTGATTAAGATGCCCAGTGATCAGGGGGTAAAGTGTAAAGCTGTTTGAGCACCGATCAATGGTGGAAAGTCGCTATATAAAAATCACACCTTTACCTCTTTTTTTTTTTTACCTGCTCACCACACTTTTGGCTCTCAATGACTAAAGACCTTATCTAATGTGTAACTAAGTAAAAGGGATCAAGAATATGTTACAAATAAAATAAACTGAAGAATTTCAACTGCACTTTCAGAACAAATCGTTTAACGAGGATTTCATAGCTTCACAATGCTTGTGACTTGATCAATCAAACACTGACGCTAGCATGCCTTAGGCAAAGGCTGTTGTTATTTGTTGACTCCAGCCAAAAACCAAGGCTACAGCAAAATGTTGTGTTGTACTGTTATGTGGGGATTATCTTCAGCCGTGGTAAGCTCCTAACGTAACAACTGGCATTCTCTGGAGACAGAGATCAAATCCCCTGAAGACGGAGTGTGGCTGCCTATATGGCGGGGTGTTCAAAAACAGTCACACACGCAATCATCTCACCCACTTGGGTGATCCTGGAAGTGTTTAGCCCAGGTACGCAACAACAACAACAACAACAGACGCTAGCACTGTCAATTTCTCTGATACAAACTTCATCAAGGACCAATTGGAGAGGGTGTTAGTAATCATGACCTTCACACAATCCAAATGGACAGTGCTCCCATGTATGTGCTACGCCACCATAACAGCTTCCTTCATAAGTTCAAATACCAGCATGAACGACCTCAGTTGCTCAGTCTATAAGCAGATGCCAAAATCATTGATATCCTACTGCCCATGAGGACTCGTCACATGCTACTGTCAGGAAAGTTTCTAGAGCCTGTACAATACCCTTTCTGAGAAATCAACTGAGCTACCTTCCTCTTGCCCCAAGTTTCATGGGGCGTACAAGACGTGACTGTCATGGGAAATAGCACATTTACCCTGAGGTTACACGAAGCGTTGGGGGAGGGGGCCACACCATGGTAAGGATTTTATCTCTGCCCCATCAGCTGAACACTTCAGATGACCCCAAAAAGTGTCCAAGGCACAGGTTATCATCAAAAACTGACTTTAAGAGAAATCGGAATCCCTGGACTAATACGTGTACATGAACTGTGAAGCAAAAATGTTTGGTATAAAGTTTCAAAGTAGAATGGCCAGTCACTTCCTCTTCTTAGAGAAATAGTGAGAAACTGCTTTACATTGAGAATTTTGCCAGGACTGTCCTGCTATCCATGAAACATGACCAAATACCTACTCAGTTTTGCACACATTACAATTAGACAATTTCCAAATCAAATTGTCTACAGACAACCTGATATAACATTTCTATTATAGTGGTGCTCCAAACATTTTACTGAGGTGCTGCATTACCTATACTACTGTAGTGTAACTATTTTTACTGCAGTGTTGAAAGTAGTTCTGACTAAGATGCCAACAGCAGGCCATCTACTGAAATTTGGATGAGGTAAGGAAGGGAGGGGGATAGATAGATAGATAGATACATAGTAGATAGATAGAGAGAGAGAGAGAGAGAGAGAGAGAGAGGAGGGTAGGGAGGGAGGGAGGAAAAAAACCCAAGGAGAAAGAAGGATGAGAGCTTTGAGGAAGACGGCTTTCCACCACTTTCATGTTTTGTCCTCAAACTTGCTTTCGCATTAAGATGGCATCCAAGTATCTATAATTAAGGTGCTCAAAATACCCATATTTTGCTGTTATAGGTGTTCAAAATATCCACATCTAGCTGTTATAGTCATGAATATTTAAGGTAACAGGAGACTTAGGGCTGCCCATCCCCAGCTTGCTTCTGGCAAAGAACTTGAGACAACAAGAAGCATCACTCCGCGATTTTACGCAGGACGAGATTTAGCCGGCGGTTTGCTTGAGTTGCAGCCCTTGCTTTTGGTTGGATCATGATGATCGCCATGGCAGGCGAAATCGATTATGCTCTAGCTACCGATTTTATGAGCCAGTGAGTCTCTCAAACTGACAATAAACTGATGGTGACTGCTCTAGTGTTAAAACTGCCAAGAAAGGCGCAACACAGGCCACACCGTCTACTCATGATTGATCCAACCAAATTAAAGGGAAGTAAGCAAAAATTACTCGTGAGTGACTGACGTAAAACGCAAGCAAAATCTCATCCTGCTTTTTTTTACTATACAAGATACTAGAGTGACGCTTCTTGTTGTCTCAAGTTCTTTGCTTCTGGTCACCTGACAGGACCCTAAATTTTGCTGCTGAGTCTACATCCCACCCCCACCCACTTGGGGGAAAAATCTACACACACACAAATGGTGCATACCTAATATTTGTAAATCCTTCACTAGAATCAACAACAAAAAAAAAATTAATTGTATGTGCAAGAAATGCCAATTTCCAAGTGCACAAAGCATTGCTACCCCCCCCCCCCCCCCCCCAAACAAAATATCAATTTTACATAAATATGATACATGGAGTTTTTCTCTGACATATATTACAGCAACCTTTCTTGGAACTTCAGAAAGTTCCTACCCATATTTACCCCATTCTTCAAGGCCATGTAACCTGAAATAAAGTAGGGGAGGGTGTGGCAGTTGAAGTCTTAAGCTAGAATTTTCCACTTTTAAGGCTGTAGACTCCCTTTCACTTGGCAGCTCTAACACGTCGCCAAACAAAACCCAATAACCAAGAAACCATTACTCTACAACTTCATAGATATGCATCATTTATTAATTAATTAATGTCTTTTCCCTCCTACTACATTCAATTGAAATACTCATCGAAGGACAGGACATAATTCTTGCACTTTTCTCAACTGAAACCACTTGTTAATATGTTTATTGAAATCTGTGCCCCACAACTTATCCTTGACAATCCTACATGAACATGCTCAAGCCAATCAGGAGGTGTGATCAAAATGAGGTCACAGAAACACTGTACTGCAATGAGGGTGAGAGTGACTATAACGTGATCTGATGAAAAATTATGACAATCAGGATAGATAAGATCATCCAGACTTCATCATGCGTACAGACCTTGCATAGCAAACATCAGTGGAATACGTACTTGTGTTGTCCACTCTTCTACAGATGAAACATTCTGTATCTGGTACACAACATCCATGGTTCATTCAGCTCAAACTCCATGCATTCCAACATGGCTATGACTACGTGAGCAAGGCAAGATCCAGAAGTCTCATGGCTCGGAATGACTGGCAACCAGCCCCCGCAGCCCTCGCACGTGACTGCCTGCCAGCAAGTGTCAGTTTCTCTTTCAAAGCACCTGTGCAGTTCATCCAAAAACACCCTCTCTCAGCACAACACTAGGTCCTCTCTCTTGGCGCGCGTCACTTTCTCCACACAGACGATTGTCTACTTCTTCCATGCGGCATTCTGTTGCCTTTCAGAAGTGATTACTTTGACAATTCACAAACAGATCAACTCCAACATTTCCCTGTTCAAAGTTCACATGATTATGCTTATAATCTCACAATCCACCTTTCCACAGCGGTTGATGTCCAGAATCAACCGCACCAAAGTCTGAAAAAGTCCAACCACAGAAACGCTTCTTGTGTAAAGGAAACTCCTGCTCACTCACAAAGGAAGACTCAAGCATTTGAAATGGTGGAGGACCGAAGTGATGAAAGTCACTGTGCTCGGCTCGCGGAACGCACATTCACTTGTCACGAAGATGAGGAAATGGTAGCACTCAGTTTCCATGACAACCATACCTGCATTTCATCAGACATCTCAGCCTTTGCTTGCCAATTACACTTCAACAATCTGAGCAACACAAAAAAAACAACCTCCCACCCCCCCAGATTTCCTCTACGCTATCAACAGTCCACATATTGAGACAAAGATCTTCCAACAGTCTCAATCACTGCATTATCAAGTGCAAAATTATAGTTCCTCAGTAATGTTCTATTGCAATACATAAAGAAAGGGTTAGACTATATTTCAGAGATCAACAAAAGATATAGCGAATTAAGGGGGTTATGAGGGGGGGGGGAAATTATTTTGAAATTTAAATCAATAAAAGTATCCAGCAAACTCCAGGAGGAAGAGTATCTAGCAAACTCCAGGAGGAAGCACCAAACAACTGTCTGGTTTGTTCATGAGGCACTACTTCCGATGCATTCATTTGCATAGCAATTAAGATGGGGCAACTGATGGGCAGTCCCGTCCAAGATGACCATGGACTTCCCTTCTTCTTTTCCCTCCCATTTCCCACTCTGGCAGATGAGCATACTGCAGACCCAGAGCAACACATCCTTGCACACAAAAACTGAAACTCACACCTTGCCAGTCAGCTCAAGAATGCTGTTTACATGGGGAAATGTAAGTCACACTTCCCTGAGACTTCCTTCCAATTTGCATACACACCTGTGGCAGGGAGCTCGTCTGAGTTGGCTCTGTCAAATCAACACCTCTAAACCTGAATCTGAAACACCCTGAGTGAGTTGAGAACAGCCAGGCGGAGCACTGACCATTCGGACTAGGCGCTGTGGATGACCATCTAGCAGGCGTGGCCGGACATTATCAAGATGCCCCCAGCAGACTGGCACGTGCCCGTGGGGTCAGCCTGCGAATGCGGCCTCGGCTGCTCATGTTCATCGACACCGAACCTCGACTGGAAGCTTGGTTTCCACTGTCGGTGAAGTCATCGTCGTCCGACGTGGAACCATCCGTGTTGTCTTCTTTGTCATCATCAATGCCATGGCGGGCATCATTGTCACTGTCTTCATGGTAGTGGACAGTCCGTCTTCCCTGGTTGCGCGTCTGAATCCTGGCTTTGCCACCTCGACTGGTGCCCTCTCTAGGCCCAGCCCTGCGCTTGTCAACAGTCTTGGAGGCCACCTTCTTGGGTTTGGCCACACGGCGGTTGGATGTTGCCACAGGAGGCAGGGTGGCTGTCCGACAGGGACGAGGTCTGGCCGAGAGTCGATAGTCGCTGTCCGCATCCTCATCCTCGCTGCTCGACTTGTCTTGCACAACAGTGTCCTCTGAGTCTCCATCTTCTTCCTCCTCCTCCTCTTCGCTGGAACTACTCGAGCTCTCAGTGGACTGAATCTGCTTGCGGACGCGACGCGCTGCCCTCTGTGGCTGTGAGGACTCCGCATCCTCTTCATCGGACGACCCGTAGTGCTTGGGCTTGAGGGACCCAGTTGCAGCGCGAGTCCTGTATGAGGAGCCATGTCCATTGGTCAAGGTCACCCTCCCTGCAGGAATGCAAAGAAAATATTGTGTATGTAGACAAGTTGTGCATGAGAGAGAGAGAGAGAGAGAGAGAGAGAGAGAGAGAGAGAGAGAGAGAGAGAGAGAGAGAGAGAGAGAGAGAGAGAGAGACAGACAGACAGACAGACAGAGACACAAATGGACACAAACACCCCTTCACCGAACGTCAAATAGACAACCAGGCTAAGCCATTAGATGCAGAGAGACATGGACATGTTTTCATACACATGCTTGCACATATAACTTATGACAATAAAGCAAGCAAACTATAACAAAGGTATAAGCAAGCAGGCCAAAAAAAACCCCACAAACACACTAACAAAAACTAAACAAAACACACCCACCTCCCAAATAAAAAATGATTATACAACAAGGATCAAAACCTACACAAAACCAAGCAAATACAAGAAGGGCAAAGCCCACACGACTCGCATGCTGAGAGGATGTGAAAAATGGCTGTTTTTTAGGCAACATTTACGGCCCCTGCGACCTTGACCTGGAAGCAAGGTCAAGTCACTATGTATGTTTTTTGACGCCTTGTCATCATACACCATCATGACAAATTGGGTGTTGATAGACTTAATAGTCTCCAAGGAAAAATCCAACATTAAAGTTTTTTTACGGACGACAGGACGCCCGGACGGACGACACGAGTGACCTGGTATGAAAGTATAACATGTGTACTACAATGTTATGAAGTTTGGAAGAGTTATCTTCCATAGTTCAGGGTCAAGGTCACTTCAAAATATGTATACAATCCAACTTTAAAGAGCTCCTGTGACCTTGATCTTGAAGCAAAGGTCAATCAAACTGGTATCAAAAGATAGGGATTTCTTTGCCCTAAATACCATATATAGGCCAGGTATCCAATCTCAAAAACTTCAGAGAAAATTTGGAAAATGTGAAAAATGGCTGTTTTTTAGACAACATTTACGGCCCCTGCGACCTTGACCTTGAAGCAAGGTCAAGTCACTATGTATGTTTTTTGACGCCTTGCCATCATACACCATCATGCCAAATTGGGTGTTGATAGACTTAATAGTCTCCAAGAAAAATCCAACAATAAAGTTTTTTTACGGACGCCCGGACGGACGACACGGGTGAGTACATACTCACTTTTGCTTCACATGTGAGTCAAAAAGGGCTCATGAACAAATGAAGAAACAGCCAGGGCTAAAAAAAAAAAGTATTTCTAGTGCATGGCAATAAATATCATAACATGCATGTGTGGCTATACATGTGGAAGTGCATGATTGCACGTTTTCTGCAACACTTTCATCTCCTGAAGTAAACAAAGAACATCATGACCAGATGTGCTTTCCCTCCTGATTGGGGGAAAGCTGAAGGGTCCGACACTTGCTGATGGAGTTCTTTCTTTGCGACAGACTGCAGTCTCCCTTTGAGAATTTTCTTGCCATCATAAACAGTGAATCAAACTGCTCCCAACCAATTTTGTATTCTCCAGCCTTTTCAGATTAAAATTAATTGCAGTTAGGAATCGACGCCTCTGCACAGGTCTCCTTGTTTGCAGGCAGTGGACTTTTTCACTTCAAACTCTCTTCGTGATGGACTGAAATCTTTCATATGGAAAGAATGGGGGTGGGGTGGGGGTGGGGGGTATTCTTTCCAATGACCCGATTGATTCAAAGAATGTCCCAATGACACATGCACAGATCTTGAGTGCAGGACAGACAAACAAAACAAAGATAACCCCAAAAAGCGACATGCTGCAACAAACAAAACTGAAGCACAGCAACAAGCTTCTCATTCTGCAGACTGGGACTCCAGACACTGACAAGCCTCAGCCACTTCCTGATCCGATCCCAGCATACCCGAGTCCCTGGAGGGGTTTTTCCTGTTGCTCCTCTCTTCCTGCTCCTCAATCTCCGTGGCTTCATCATCTTCATCCTCTCCTCCCTCCTCCTCTTCTCCACTGCTGGAGCTGGAGCTGGAGCTGGAGCTGGTGCTGGAGGAGGAGGAGGAGGAGTGGCTGGTGATGATGTTGACGCGTCTTCGGGTGTTGGAAGCTGCAGCAGAGCACGGGGGTCGGATAGAGAAAACTCCTTCACCCCTTGTTTCTGCTGTGCTGTCTTCACCAGGGCATGCATGGTCAATGGCGTGACTGGATGAGACTGCAGACTCTTTACAACTTTTTCTTCCATGCATTCCAGGCTTGCCTCAATCAAACAACACGACTTTGGATTGCAGTTTCCCTCACACTGATGACTGACTTCCATCAAAATGATGCATTCACCATCAGTACAACAGGGACATGTCCCACCTGCAGCAAACCCTATAGTTGCCACTGCAGCAATGAGTGCAAGCTCACACACACACACCCCGAGCCCAAGGGTATGACAACAGGCTTTTGTTCCCCCTCCTTTTTTCTTCACTCTCCTATCAATGCTAGGCTTTCTTAGCACGCAGGAGGCAGGGGTGGGCGGGACAGGGGGTTGAGGGGATGACAACAGTGGATGTAAAGTGTGTCTGTAGCTTTGTTGTGATTCACACAGCAGAGGGCAAGTTGTCCAGGCCCCCAGTCCACTCTTTCATGCAACTGGAATTATTGATGAGTTGGTCTAACTTGGATTCATCAATCTTAGCTGAAGGGTCAATTGACGTTCTTCACATGCTCTCAGATCTGCATGTGAACATACTTGAAGGCATTTACTATTCCTGATGAAGTATTCCCATGACAGGCTTGCTCAAGCAAGGACACATCAGCATTTCAACAGAAAAGCCTTCGCAGCCTTGGTGAAAGTCCCGAGCAAGTCAAATAGCCAGTGTTCTTGGACGCTTGTTCTAGAGTCAGCCAACATCTTTGGCCAATTAATGAAAAGTATCTGTAGCCATAACTTTTGAGTCTCTTCTGCAGTGCAAGAGGATTTTCTCAGACTGCAGTTCTCCAGTAGGCATATATCAGACAAGTAATGTAGAACACAGAAGCTGCCACACTTGAACATGTCACAAAGACTTTTGTGTTCAGTGTTGAAGGCTGTGTCCTTGGGTTCATGCAAGTCTATTGGAATCATCCAAATTGAAACTAGCAACGCCCTTTCTGGGCAGCCAGTAATTTCAACATGGCGCACACTATTTCACACTCATCAAATTGCTTGGGCATCTGCTCTTCCTCTTTGCTCTTGCTCGGCAAATCTTTCCAGTGGACACCTTCTGGAGGTCATCTTCATAAAAAGATCATCTCCAACTCTTTCAGCATGTTGAAGAGTGCATCCTTCTCAGATTTATACTCAAGTCAGTTTCTGCTTCAAAAACTTCCACAACTGCAGGAGTGGGCAGGTTTTCCCCCAAGTGATGCCACCATAAATTTTGGCTGTGCTTGAAGAACCAGCTGGGGTGTCCATGACAAAACTGGGACCAAATGAGCTGTGCTAGATCCACTGCATAACAACGGTCAACAGTGCAACAGTTCTTTGCCTGCAAGTGATCACACTCACTGCACTGTGAATGAGTCACTTTCCACTTTCACAATTTCCCTTCTTCCCTTTCAGGCAGAAGTAGTGAGCATCAGTACTAATTATTCTCAGAGAGAGGTGAAAACAAAGATATTGTTAAGTGTCATGAAGAATATGCACAAAGCACTCTGAGAGATTAACAGGTCAGTGGCAAGGCACAGTAGGCACACAACTTCCAACATTGCCTCTCTTGCCACATCCACATCTGTTCAGTTGACTCAGTCTCAGAGTCGAGCAATCAGCCATGAAGACTAAAAAAAACGCAAGGCAAAATCAATCCTGAAAAGCTGATTACAACCTGAAAAGAAATGTGAACACTCTTCACCATCAAGTCCAAACCATTTCAACTCCACCTCCGACCCACAAATTTAAACCAAAAAATCCACCTTCCTTTTTGCTCATCTTTCTCTCTGGAGGCTGTATTTTACCTGAGGAAGTTCTGCTGGTGGAGGGTTGGGGGGAAAACTTCTTGGGGGCAAACTGTCCATTGGGAAGGCGCGGCAAGTGGCGGTTGTTGCATGACTTAGAGGACATTGAGGATGAAGACTGCGAAGTCTGAGAAGATGAGGGGAGTGACAGTCGGTGGTTGCTGGCACCCCGCAGTCTGTAAGTGGAAACCATGGATCTGTATACATGCCATTATAACAACACCAGTTCATAGCACAGTGGAACCTGAGGAGGAGGAGGAAGAAAAGGAGGAGAAAGAAAAGGAGGAGGAGAAAAAGGAGGAGGAGAAAGAGGAGGAGGAGGGGGAGAAGGAGAAGGAGGAGGAAGACGAGGAGGAGGAGGACGGGGAGGAGGAGGAGGGAGGAGGAGGAGGGAGGAGGAGCTGGAGCTGGGAGAGGGAGCAGGGAAAAGTAGGAAAGGGGGGTGGGGGTGAGGGGAGGAGGAAGGAGAAGAAAAAATAGGATGAAAAGGGAAAGAAAAGGAGGAAGAGGAGGAGGAGAGATGGGGATGGAGAAGAAAAGTAGGATGCAAAACAGAAAACAAGAAGGGCAAAGCCCATACGACTCACATGCTTGACCTTGACCTTTATATGACCTTGACCTTCAGGTGACCTTCAAGGTCAAGGTCAAACAACTAAACCTACCAATGACATCATACACAAAGAAATGCTTTACACATTTTTCCTACCAAAATACATGTGACCTTGACCCAAGGTCAAGGTCATCCAAGGTCATGCAACACAAAGCTGTTAATTCAAGACATAGGAAGCACAATGGTGCTTATTGGCACTTTCTACCATGAGATATAGTCACTTTTAGTGGTTCACTACCCCATTTTGGTCACATTTCATAAGGGTCAAAGTGACCTTGACCTTGATGATATGTGACCAAATGTGTCTCATGATGAAAGTATAACATGTGCCCCACATAATTATTAAGTTTGAAACAGTTATCTTCCATAGTTCAGGGTCAAGGTCACTTCAAAATATGTATACAATCCAACTTTGAAGAGCTCCTGTGACCTTGACCTTGAAGCAAGGTCAACCAAACTGGTATCAAAAGATAGGGCTTGCTTTGACCTATATACCACTTGTAGCTAAGGTCGCCATTCTCAATAACGTGGGAGAAAATTGGGAAAATGTGAAAAATGACTGTTTTTGAGACCACATTTATGGCTCCTGTGACCTTGACCTTGAAGCAAGGTCAAGTCACTATGTATGTTTTTTGAGGCCTTGTCATCATACACCATCATGCCACATTTGGTGTTGATAGACTTAATAGTCTCCGAGAAAAATCCAACGTTTAAGTTTTTTACGGACGCCCGGACGGACGGACGCCCGGACGGACGACACGGCTCAGTACATAGACTCACTTTTGCTTCGTGTTACGCAGTATCAGCAAAGACCCTCTACAATAAGATGATTCATCCGGCACTCGGCCTATATAAAACATGATGACGGAGCCGACCGAGACGCCCCAAGCGGAAAACGTGGCGCTCGAGTCAAGGAAGACAATCTTCCACATACCCACAACAGAAATCGTAATGAGAATTAATCACTTTTATATTATATTATATTATTATATTGCAAGTTTTTTAATTAAATATCGATAACTAAACAAAGGCTGGTGAAGAAAAATCCTTCTGTCTGTAAACACAGTATCTGTAGGCCTACTTTTGCTGGCCGAGCCGCTCGCTGCGATAGTAGCGAGATAGAAGGATTTACTGAGTACGGTCATGGCTCATGCCGTGTAATTTTATGTTTATTACTATAGAATTGCATAGATCTACTGTAGTAGGGAAACACAAACAGATATTGTAAGCAAAAAAATGCAGATTTCATGATTTCCGTATTGCTTGCGGTGAAAATAACTTGCCGTGTAAACAGCCTGCATGGTCACTTGATATACGGTCACGTGCAAATAGCCTGGGCACTAGATACACGGTCACGTGCAAATAGACAACCAAATTAAAAACTGTTCACAATAACAGGAAAACCACAATAACAGAGTTCACTATAAGTGGACT
>JAWQFJ010000728.1:0-17500 GCA_034096865.1 Theodoxus fluviatilis | reverse complement strand
AGACAATCTGTCATTAGTTTGTGTCATAATTCTTGTTTGTAATATCTTGACGGCTTCGTTGGAAATCCATTGACCTGAGAAAACGCAATGGAGGATTTCGCGCAGTCCATGGGCCATGTAAAACTGTATCTTGCTACAAGAATCTATCCCCCTGGGTTGACGAAGTCCCAGAGGAAGACTATCTACACATTCGCCAAGAAATACGTCCTTGATTAGTACACGTCTAAATTTAAAAAAAAAAATAAGTGTCACTGGCTACATCACATGAACTGATGAAGCACGTGTTGAGTGATGCTTACACTGGCTAGGTCAACTAAATTACTTAATGAATGGGCGAGTTAAATCTCCAAAACTGGTTTTAATAAGACTAAGAGCAAGTCAAACTTGTTTTTTTTTAATGTACGGTTTCCCAAGTCATTCGGCAATTCGCCTTTTACAAATCACAGTAGCGTGGAGACGCGACTGATGTACTGTATTCTTATCTTCGATCCACATGCGGATTAATCGTACTTAAAAGAGATTCAATTCAAAGATATTGAACATATCAACATGAATGCGTACAGGATTCGTTTTAACCCTCTCGCATACATGTGCCTTTGCATGTCTTTACAGGTGACACTTTGTTTCTGGAGAGTGTGAAAGGTCGTAGGGAAGTGGTGACAAGTGGCCGAAAAGTTCAAGAAATACATCAATTCCACGCCAGTGCTTTGGGGGGGGGGGGTCACAGTGGCATCACCAACACCTACTAGAAGATTGCTGTGAATTACTTCTGGAAGGGGATGAAGGCAGATGTCACAGCAAAAGTTGTTTTTAACGTTCTAACTTCAATAACTGATGGATATAGAGTGAAATAATTATGTCATCCATACATGCACATGATTATTTTGCCAACTGTAATAGTTTACTCAAAGAAGTATCTTTCTAGTTTGATTAAAGATTGATAGCAGAAACTTGTAGTTCACAACTGTTTATTTAGTATGGTATTTCAATAGGTGTCCTCCTGTGTAGCCTGCCAGATGTCTGAGCGCATCAAGACACAGGCTTCTCAACTTCACCCCATTGTGACGAACAAACCACTGGAGCTTGTCTGTATGGATTTGATTGGTGAGACAAATATTTCATGAAACAAACCAATATGAGTGTCATCGTGCTATTCTTACTCTGATAATTGGCTGTATATAAAAATGTGTAAAAAGTGTGAAATTATGTTATGCATGATAGTTACTGGTGATTGCAGTGGCTCAACCAAGCTATACTACAATTTATCAAATGCTACACTATGAAAACAACCACTAACAATTTGCATGTATGCTTTTTTTCTCAAGTGTCAGTGATAGCATTTTAGTCATTATATTCTTACTTAGCACAGCATGCATTGATGACCATAACATTTGAAAGCCAGAGAAAAAAGCTGTCTATGTCATCACACATCAGTGTAATCCATTAAAAAATGCATGAGGATAACCATTATATCCCTTACTATCATTCAGTTTATTTTTCTGGCACTTGCCAATGTGTTTTATGCCTTAAAATATATGTAACAACATCAGTTTTTTTAGTTTGGCCAAATATGATATTTTTGTTAAAGGACCATTGCCCACAACAAGCACAGGAAACAAGTTCATCATGACTGTGATAGACCACTTCACCAAGTACGTTGAACTGAAAGCAATGCTACCATGGGCTCCAAATGATAAAATAAATGAGTATTACAAGCACTATATGTATGTGAACATCAAATCACTTGGCAGACAGTCAATATCTAATGTTTATTTATTGTTTTCTAAATGTTTTTGCTGCTACATCACTGAGGCATGAGCAACAGCAATATCAATATAAGCAACCATTCCTCTTCCTCCATCTGCTTCAGAAACTTAAAAGCATTTAATTATGTCACTTTTAAAGTACATTATGTTTTCATAGAATTCTGGACATTGATGACCGCCAGCGTGTCCTGATTCAGGACTGCAATGGAAGTTATTCAGCAATACGAGTCTCGCAGTCGCAGCTGAAGCCATACAGAGTGAGCCCTTTCCTGGTAAGTGCTATTCCATATATGCAAATGTATTAAGAGTTTATGTACTGTTAAGCAGATACTCAATGCACACCACCACCTTGTGTGTGTGTGAGTGTGTGTATGTGTGTGTGTGTCTGTGTGTGTGTCTGTGTCTGTGTGTGTGTCTGTGTGTACGTGAGAGAGAGACAGAGATGGACACATAGATTAACCAAGTTTAATGATGAAACCATGACAGAGATGGAGCACTCAGAAAACATTTCTTTTCGATTCATAAAATCCCAAGATTGCATCAGCTTACTGCACAGGCTGGATATAGCTTTTTATTCCATTGACCTTTCCTATCATAGAGTAATTATTGTGCACATCATGTACAATAAAATTTCTCCTGGGCAGAAGATCAATTGGGAGGGAAAAGAAGTCACAAGGATGAGTATTATAGCTGGTCAGGAATGCAGGACACATTAACACTGTCCCCATGGATTGTGTTTATAGTGTCTTTTTTATTTGTAAAATTTAATGTTCCGTCACTTAGACTGATTACAATTTGATTTTCCACTACATGTTGGAATATGTGACAAATTGCTTTCAGCGTAACTTTTCTTTCTTTTGATATGGTAGATTTGCCTCAGACTGAGACTGAGACTGATGCTGGGCCAGTGACCTCTGGTGACAACACAGGTAATGGAAAAATTCCTTCATAGGCTGCTCTTTTACCTAAAAGCACCAACAAATAATTATTTAAATCTGTCTGAATCTAGAATGGGAAATTATTCCAACAATTCATATGAAGAGCACAATATAAAACTTACATTTATGGGCCTTAGCCTATGGTTTGTCATTAATGTTCATGAATAATTTTTTGATGCGAAACATGTGATTTTTTTTCTTTCACAGATGGTATGACTTCAGCTGTACAAGATGACAGAGAGGAAGTCATAGGTAAATTTGTATTTACTCATTCCAGACATAAATATTTATAAAATGATGACTGATTATAAGACAAATAGGTTTCTTTGAAGCCTGGGTGTGCAAGCCAGACAAGCAGAGGTGGTGATAAAGAAGCTGCAAGGTGCTGTGGAAGCTGCCTCCCTTTGGATTTCCAGGAAACACATGGAAGCCCTCCTGATGGGCTTGACGTCTTCTGCACTTAGATGTTCAAGATGCCTCCCGGTGGCACACTAGTGCTGCTTGGGTTTGGGCAGGCTGGGTGAGTGCTACAAGAGCAGGCCCCGAGAGCAAAAAAACCACAGCATTGCAGCTGACGAGGGAGGTGTCAGTGCAGGACAGGCTGTATATGATTCTTACATCATTAAAAATACCTTCATGTGATAAATGTCATTGTGCAAAATCTTTACATGATCATAGTTATGTGATTCATGCAGGACTAATAAAAAAAAGGAAAGCAGCCTCATAAAGAGATTATATTGATGTATGAGAAAATTATCACAACCAGTTCAATGTAATTTTCACAAACATGTGCCTGAAGCTATATCAGAAGATATGGACACAAATCTTTTCTGGGAAGGAGGTAGAGTAATATTTTTTTTAATATGCAGACATGATGGGTTAAATTGCAGATCAGTTTCCTGGTTCCTATCTAAAAAAGCAGGATGAGTGATCAATCTGACAAGGTAGGACTTGAATGCTCATATTTCAGCAGCTTCTGCATCTGATTTTGTTTCAGGAACATTCATACTGTTGGTTTGTATAATCTTGGTTGCTTGCAATGCCTCAATTCCTGCCCTTGGTTGCTGCTTCCTCTACCTTTTATATGCATCTGCCAAGGCATCTGCTTAAAATTCAGCAAACACAAGACTTTTAATATCTGTGCGTGGCTTGGGATATTGCTGTGACTGTTGTACCCTGACTACTCAGCATGTCCCTTTCTTTTAATATTCTAGGCTGTAGTGTAGGAATGGTAGTTTCTCCATTGCATAAGTTCAGGTTCCAGTGCCCAAACATTTTGGAGCCACAAACAATTTATTCTTGTTCCTGAAAATATTTATCCATCAATCTCTGTACTCTCCCTCTGAAGAAATACTTCTTTGTATACTGCTGTGCTGTGTTTTACTCATCATTGTTTCCAAAGTACTAAACATGTGTGCCTGTGTGCACAACAAACAAAAGATGTATAATTCATCATGTCCTTGTTACTGCCATATCAATTTTGTCAAATCAGAATGAAATATTATCCTTTTGTAATAATACTGTATTGGTTGGCCTATTTATACTTACTGCATTGTGTTTGAGCAAAGATATAATTTATACTAAGTGATGATGTTCAAATAGCAGCTTCCATTTACACATTTTTAAATGCAATTTTAAGTAGGAATATGCCTTACTTGAACACTTTCACAGCTCTAAAAAGGCTGTAATTCAAATGATACAGTATCAGTAACAAATATTGTTTGTGCTTGCTGCACTTCTACTTCATAACAGATTTATTTTAAATGCACGTAATGAAATTAATGTAAAGGGGTTTTGATTTACCTTTCAATATCACATATCATATAGCACATGATTGCTTATTTTTGTTCCCAACAGAATTCGTATGCACTGGCATCTGGGCAAAATCCCCAGTCCTTCACGCAGCAGGATGCCACTGCCATGAGAGACCATGTTTGGTCTCTTTTTCAGGAGGCTGCAGTGTGAACTCCAGTCTTTTGACATCTTGATCTTTATTGCATGTTGCACCAGACTGTCAAAATAGTTCCTTAGACAAATACAATTATTACATGTTGCATGTGTATACATCTAACTTAGATTGGTGATTTGTGATTTGATGGGGGAATGCTGATTTGGGCTTTGGAAGAGAAGTGAGTTGTGATTTGATGGGGGAATGCTGATTTGTGTTTTGGAGAAGTGATTTGTGATTTGATGGGGGAATGCTAGTTTGTTTTGGAGGAGAAGTGATTTGTGATTTGATGTGGGAAGGAGAAGTGGTGATTTGTGATTTGATGGGGGAATGCTCATTTGTGCTTTGGTGGGAGTGTGTTGGTGATTTGTGTTTTTCGGAGGAGTGTTGGGGATCTATCATTCTATGCGTGGAGGGTGGAGTGTTTGATTAAATTGTTGTTTTTATATCTGCTGTGTTTGTGCTGTGTTCGTGTTTAACTCTGGATGGTGGCTGTGGGAGATATACCATTTTCAAGGTATCAGTATGTGTTGAGTTAGCTACTCACCATACCTGGCTGCTGACTCTGTCTCTCCCTTCTAGAGGGAGTAAGCATTACGGTTAACATCCTTTCAGACATAAATTGGGTAGACTCCAACTACTCAAATGAACAGTGGCTGCCTAATGGTTACAGTTTTAGGCACTGACTCTCACCCCCTAATCTATGGAAGGAAGATAGGAGAAATCATCAACACATTAAAAATCTTCCTTGACCAGGATATTACTTTGGTCAATAAATCATTCAACAATCAGGCAGACAGTCCTCTTCTACATACAGAAGTGAAGTGTTTGCAACGCATCATACAGCTGCATGATAGTGAGAAATATTTAGTAGGGCAGAGGGCTGGGCATGACTTGTCCTCCCATATGAAGTGGGATGTAGGACTTTGTCATGGTTGGGTTGCTTAGTAGGGCAGAGGGCTGGGCATGACTTGTCCTCCCATTTGAAGTGGGGTGTAGGGACTTTGTCATGATTGGGTTGCTTTCAAGCCTGGAGAAGGAACATACGGCCCCACCAGGGTTGATGTCTTCTACCTATTGGCTACAAGATACCCCCCAACTGAAGGCGTGTGTTGCTTGGGGCCTGCCATTTGAGTGCTACGGGAGCAGTCCTGAAAAGCACAAAGACTGCAGCAATTCAGCTGATTCATAGTGACACTGTTCATATCAAACTGTACAAAAGCCACAAAGACTTTGAAGCCATCTTTGGTGTCCTAAGATGGCTGTGTGCCACGCTCTTCAGCAATTAGACGCATGTGCGTCATCCGTCATCCGTCATCCGTCATCCTTCCGCCGAAAGTGGACAGAGAGACAGAGTCAGTAAGACACACACATACACACACAGAGAAAGAGTGAATGTGTGCAAGAGGAGGGAGAGAGAGACAGACAGATATCCATCATCCTCCATCNNNTCCCCCCTGTGAATGTGAAAAGAACTTTAAACCAACGAACTGAACTTTCGTGAAGGAAACCCTCTCCTCAATGATGAACATTAACTGACAAGTGAAAATTTGAAGACTGAACTCTGTTTCTTTATTTTTTGTGGTTGCAACCAATTGAATCCATTAGCCAAGTAATTCATTGTGTTTATTAACCATTAGTAGTGGTACATTTATATTGCTAGTTGGAATATCTTTATTATACATTAAAGAAATAGTTTTGTTCAGAATAACCTTTGTTTGTTAGTGATTTTGTGCATGGCATGAGGCATACAATCAATTATTGAGCCAAGTGAATTATTAAGGTTCATAGCCGTTCCTAATCTGGAAGAAAATTTAATTCATACCCCTAGTTCAGAAAAATCAAGGGGACGGTTATGTAACAGTTCGCATGTGAGTCAAAAAGGAGGAGGTGGAAATGGAGGAGGAAAGGATAAGGAGAACGAGAAGGAGGAGGAAGAGAAGAAAAGTAGGATGCAGGGAGGAGCAGGAGGAGGACAACAAGGACAAAGAGGAGTTGGAAGAAAAGGAGGAAGCGAAGCAAGAGGCAGGCCTGACTATTGAAAATGAAGCTCCGACACAGGCACCAAGGGGCCTACCTGGTGGATGTAGTAGGGCGGCTGCGGGAGGAATTCTTCGAGTTGGCAAGCACCTCCTGCACCTTCTCCTCAAACATGGCCGACAGCCGCAGCGTCATGGCATAGATCTGTAACCACCATGGATTATCAGAGTCCCACGCAAGGCATTCACAGCAGTCTTGCAAGCTTAAGTTAGTCCTGTGGAATGATTCCTTTACAGCAATGACCTAAATTGCATATGCTATGGTCATGGAGCCTTGAATGTATAATGTCCCTAGTTGTCTCTGATGTTCCATTACACCCTGGCTCTGGGTCAACCCCAATCTGCTTCCTCTGATGTTTCTCTCTTCAGACTTGTCACTCTCCACATTGCAGTCAAGTGGTTACCATAGGAGTTGGGCTGCCTACTCTGACAGACAGGGCTGCCTACTATGACAGGGCTGCCTACTCTGACAGACAGGGCTGCCTACTCTGACAGACAGGGCTGCCTACTCTGACAGACAGGGCTGCCTACTCTGACAGACAGGGCTGCCTACTCTGACAGGGCTGCCTACTCTGACAGACAGGGCTGCCTACTCTGACAGACAGGGCTGCCTACTCTGACAGGGCTGCCTACTCTGACAGGGCTGCCTACTCTGACAGACAGGGCTGCCTACTCTGACAGACAGGGCTGCCTACTCTGACAGACAGGGCTGCCTACTCTGACAGACAGGGCTGCCTACTCTGACAGACAGGGCTGCCTACTCTGACAGACAGGGCTGCCTACTCTGACAGACAGGGCTGCCTACTCTGACAGACAGGGCTGCCTACTCTGACAGACAGGGCTGCCTACTCTGACAGACAGGGCTGCCTACTCTGACAGACAGGGCTGCCTACTCTGACAGACAGGGCTGCCTACTCTGACAGACAGGGCTGCCTACTCTGACAGACAGGGCTGCCTACTCTGACAGACAGGGCTGCCTACTCTGACAGACAGGGCTGCCTACTCTGACAGACAGGGCTGCCTACTCTGACAGACAGGGCTGCCTACTCTGACAGACAGGGCTGCCTACTCTGACAGACAGGGCTGCCTACTCTGACAGACAGGGCTGCCTACTCTGACAGACAGGGCTGCCTACTCTGACAGACAGGGCTGCCTACTCTGACAGACAGGGCTGCCTACTCTGACAGACAGGGCTGCCTACTCTGACAGACAGGGCTGCCTACTCTGACAGACAGGGCTGCCTACTATGACAGGGCTGCCTACTCAGACAGGGCTGCCTACTCCGACAGACAAGGCTGCCTACTCCGACAGACAAGGCTGCCTACTCTGACAGACAGGGCTGCCTACTCTGACAGACAGGGCTGCCTACTCTGACAGACAGGGCTGCCTACTCTGACAGACAGGGCTGCCTACTCTGACAGACAGGGCTGCCTACTCTGACAGACAGGGCTGCCTACTCTGACAGGGCTGCCTACTCAGACAGGGCTGCCTACTCTGACAGGGCTGCCTACTCCGACAGACAGGGCTGCCTACTCCGACAGACAGGGCTGCCTACTCTGACAGACAGGGCTGCCTACTCTGACAGGGCTGCCTACTCCGACAGACAGGGCTGCCTACTCTGACAGACAGGGCTGCCTACTCTGACAGACAGGGCTGCCTACTCTGACAGACAGGGCTGCCTACTCTGACAGACAGGGCTGCCTACTCTGACAGACAGGGCTGCCTACTCTGACAGACAGGGCTGCCTACTCTGACAGACAGGGCTGCCTACTCTGACAGATAGGGCTGCCTACTCTGACAGACAGGGCTGCCTACTCTGACGGGGCTGCCTACTCTGACAGACAGGGCTGCCTACTATGACAGGGCTGCCTACTCTGACAGGGCTGCCTACTCTGACAGACAGGGCTGCCTACTCTGACAGACAGGGCTGCCTACTCTGACAGGGCTGCCTACTCTGACAGACAGGGCTGCCTACTCTGACAGACAGGGCTGCCTACTCTGACAGACAGGGCTGCCTACTCTGACAGACAGGGCTGCCTACTCTGACAGACAGGGCTGCCTACTCTGACAGACAGGGCTGCCTACTCTGACAGACAGGGCTGCCTACTCTGACAGACAGGGCTGCCTACTCTGACAGGGCTGCCTACTCTGACAGGGCTGCCTACTATGACAGACAGGGCTGCCTACTCTGACAGGCAGGGCTGCCTACTCTGACAGACAGGGCTGCCTACTCTGACAGACAGGGCTGCCTACTCTGACAGACAGGGCTGCCTACTCTGACAGACAGGGCTGCCTACTCTGACAGGGCTGCCTACTCTGACAGGGCTGCCTACTCTGACAGACAGGGCTGCCTACTCTGACAGACAGGGCTGCCTACTCTGACAGACAGGGCTGCCTACTCAGACAGGGCTGCCTACTCCGACAGACAGGGCTGCCTACTCTGACAGACAGGGCTGCCTACTCTGACAGACAGGGCTGCCTACTCTGACAGACAGGGCTGCCTACTCTGACAGACAGGGCTGCCTACTCTGACAGACAGGGCTGCCTACTCTGACAGACAGGGCTGCCTACTCTGACAGACAGGGCTGCCTACTCTGACAGACAGGGCTGCCTACTCTGACAGACAGGGCTGCCTACTCTGACAGACAGGGCTGCCTACTCTGACAGGGCTGCCTACTCTGACAGACAGGGCTGCCTACTCTGACAGACAGGGCTGCCTACTCTGACAGACAGGGCTGCCTACTCTGACAGACAGGGCTGCCTACTCTGACAGACAGGGCTGCCTACTCTGACAGACAGGGCTGCCTACTCTGACAGGGCTGCCTACTCTGACAGACAGGGCTGCCTACTCTGACAGACAGGGCTGCCTACTCTGACAGACAGGGCTGCCTACTCAGACAGGGCTGCCTACTCCGACAGACAGGGCTGCCTACTCTGACAGACAGGGCTGCCTACTCTGACAGACAGGGCTGCCTACTCTGACAGACAGGGCTGCCTACTCTGACAGACAGGGCTGCCTACTCTGACAGACAGGGCTGCCTACTCTGACAGACAGGGCTGCCTACTCTGACAGACAGGGCTGCCTACTCTGACAGACAGGGCTGCCTACTCTGACAGACAGGGCTGCCTACTCTGACAGACAGGGCTGCCTACTCTGACAGGGCTGCCTACTCTGACAGACAGGGCTGCCTACTCTGACAGACAGGGCTGCCTACTCTGACAGACAGGGCTGCCTACTCTGACAGACAGGGCTGCCTACTCTGACAGACAGGGCTGCCTAGGGTAGAACAATGAGGTTGAGTGGAACAACTGGAGAGCTAGCCCACATCTTTGCTAGGCAGCAAGTGCTGGCAAAGAAAATGGTGAGAAAGGTAGATAAATTAATAAAAATATATATAAATCCCACATCAGGAGTACTGTGAGTCAAGGCAACAGATCTCCAAAGTCTATAGGCTCTCTGCAAACTGCACTGCTAAAGACAACCTATCCCCAGGGGTCAGAGACAAGACCTAAAAAAACAATATCACAACTATCTCTCAGGCTATGCCTCCATAACACACACTTAGAGCAATGGCAACAGAAAAAGAGGGAGGACAGCAGGGCTGAAATGGAAGTGCACACACCCGAGAACGCTTGTTGGTGTTGAAGAGACGGGAGTTGCTGAACATGAGTCGGATGTCCTTGGCAAAGTCCTGGGGGTTCTTGTAGTGCACTGCTTCCAGGCGTTCCTTCACCATGGACAGGTCAATGGGGTTGGCCACGACGTTGTAGTAGTCCTGCAGGCAATACACAGACATGTTATCACTTCACCATGGACAGGTCAATGGGGTTGGCCACGACGTTGTAGTAGTCCTGCAGGCAATACAGAGACATGTTATCACTTCACCATGGACAGGTCAATGGGGTTGGCCACGACGTTGTAGTAGTCCTGCAGGCAATACACAGACATGTTATCACTTCACCATGGACAGGTCAATGGGGTTGGCCACGACCATGTAGTAGTCCTGCAGGCAATACAGAGACATGTTATCACTTCACCATGGACAGGTCAATGGGGTTGGCCACGACGTTGTAGTAGTCCTGCAGGCAATACAGAGACATGTTATCACTTCACCATGGACAGGTCAATGGGGTTGGCCACGACGTTGTAGTAGTCCTGCAGGCAATACAGAGACATGTTATCACTTCACCATGGACAGTTCAATGGGGTTGGCCACGACGTTGTAGTAGTCCTGCAGGCAATACACAGACATGTTATCACTTCACCATGGACAGGTCAATGGGGTTGGCCACGACGTTGTAGTAGTCCTGCAGGCAATACAGAGACATGTCATCATGATGCTACCAAAAGCTCTTTGGCCAGGCAGGCAAGCTGAGGAGGGGTTTTGGGTTGGGGTGCACTAATGAGGTTTTACAGAACCCAAACAACGGCGGTAAATGAAAAGTCGCTGTAAAACATAGGGCGAGCACAAATGCAAATTTTCTACTTTAAAGTCTTCCTCAGGCATAAAACAAGAACACAACTGAACTTTACACTGTAAAATTTCCACCTGTACAGTTCCGTTGTGTTTATGTTTTATACCTGAGGAAGACTTTTAAGTCGAAAATTTGCATTTGTGCTCGCCCTGTGTTTCAAAGGGAATTTTCATTTACCGCCGATGTTTGGGTTCTTACGCGTCGCCTGCAGTCCAAGGAATACAGTAAGTCTGGAGGTTTTACAGTTTAGCATTGGTGGGCTATGTAAGGCCATTGATCAGAAAAATCACTAGAGTTGGTTAGAATAAAAGCAAGTCAAGTCAAAATTTCCCCAGTCATTCACCTCTTATAGTCACATACGGAGAAGCAGCGGAATTTATTTCTTTTTACTCCCAACCCACAGAAAGACTGAGGAGGGGGCAACATGGAGCAGCTGCCATATAGAAGATATGTAAAATGAAACAATGCACAATAATTCTGCCCCACTACAAGGTTGGAACAAGAATGGAACAAGAATACCAGAAAGCACAGACACAAACACATGTTGTGCGAGACCTTGAGAAGGCAACCAGGGAGAACGACATCAATTCCATGACTAACTTCACAGCATACACCAACATCCTTTCACATTTCACACTTACATGATTCTCAGGAGTGACCACGTGGGAAGAAAACATCACACCATAGCTGGCAAAGACCAGCTGATATTATACACATGGGGACACATCAACCAAGTGCCAAAACTGCTACACCACAAAGGCAGGTAGCACATTGAGTGAGGTCTTCAGAGGCTGAATGAAGCACTTGGAATCAACTGAGAGGTCACAGATTTGCTCGCTCTCTCTCTCTCTCTCTCTCTCTCTCTCTCTCTCTCAAATCTTGGGTTCCCGAAACCTGATGTCCTCTTCAGGGCTCTCAGGTTCCAAAATGAAACAAAACCAGTGTGGTTTTGTGGAATGTACCCTTTGATAGCAACAGCATCTCCCAAGCAAACACTGCAGTGATGCTACATTCACAAGAGATCTGCTCCCACACGAGCATCGCGCCCTCCACACAGTGCCACTCCATACAAGATCCACTGCACAGCAATGAAGGATGGGGGGAAAGATAAAAATAATAAGCCCTTCTCCCCAAGTGTCCTGCCTACCGGGTAGTCCTCTGCATTGACAGGGCGCTGGAAGGGCTCGGCATCCCGACACTCGCACAGGATGTTCAAGAGACAAGTGCAGTCGTGGCGCCAAGCGTTGGGGGAGGCAGACTCCTCATGCCGGCGCTTCATGGGGGGCTGACTGCCTCCATCCTGCATCACACAGTCAAGTGCATGCATGAAGGAATCAATGTATTCCATCATACATCTATTCACTGTATACACATGTATATTCATAGCACCTCATTGTAATAATTGCATAACTATACCTACCACCATGTAAATATAGTAGCGTGTGCGCACACACACACAGAGGAAGCACCACTATGCACACAAACCACACTCACATTCAAAACACACACATAGGACCCCCCCCCACACACACACACACACACAGACACCACACATTCAATACACACACACAGAAACAGACACACACACACAGAGACACACACACAGACACCACACACTCAATACACACACACACACACACTCAACACACACACACACACACACAGACAGACACCACACACTCAACACACACACAGACATTGGTTGGCATCCGTCAGTCTCGTGAGACTATGGGGGTGTGCGCCAGGTTTGGTCAGTCCGGGGTTGAGAGGCAGCGTACTCTGTGGCTGTAGAGCCCGATCCTTGAGCCGCATGCTCTGTTGCACTTGTCGCAAGTGAAGTCTTGGCGTGGCTCTGTGGATGCCGACGCTATCCTCTGTCGTCTGCGTTCTCTCCTCTCCTCCCACTGCTCCCGTCTCCTCCTCTCGCTGGCCTGGATGCCAGTCTTGACGGCGTGTCTCCAGCTGTTGCGGTCAGCGGCCACTGTTTCCCAGTCTGCTGGGTTGATGCCTCCCGCCGTCATATCACGTTTACAAACGTCCTTGTAGCGGAGGAGAGGTCTTCCTGCAGGTCTGGATCCCGTGGCGAGCTCGCAGTACAGCACATCTTTGGGTATTCGGCCGTCATCCATCCTGCTGACGTGACCCAGCCATCTAAGTCGTCTCTGGCTGAGCATGGCGAACATGCTGGGAATACCTGCTTGCGCCAGTACGTCCTTGTTGGGGATGCGGTCATGCCAGCTGATGCCCAGGATCCTTCTGAGGCAGCGCATGTGAAAGGTGTTGAGCCGGCGTTCTTGGCGGGAACACAGGGTCCACGCTTCGCTTCCGTAAAGGAGCGTGCTGAGAACACAGGCCTGGTAGACTTTCATCTTGGTGTTTGTCGTCAGCATGGAGTTGTCCCAGACACGCTTTCCGAGGCGGGCCAGTGATGTTGCGGCTTTGCCAATGCGCTTGCTTAGTTCGGCGTCCAGAGACAAGTTGCTTGAGATGGTGGAGCCCAGGTATGTAAACTCCTCCACCACCATAAGGGTGTGATCGCCGATGGAGATGCTGGGAGCGGTACTGACATCCTGACCCATGACTTCAGTCTTCTTGATGCTGATGGTCAGAGCGAATTCTTTGCATGCCTGGGCAAAGCAGTTGATGAGACGCTGCAGCGCCTCCTCTGTGTGCGCAGTCAGGGCAGCATCATCAGCAAACAACAGCTCTCTGATCAGGACCCTTTGCACTTTGGTCTTTGCACGGAGGCGGGCTAGGTTGAAGAGACCTCCATCACTTCTGGTATGGATGTACACACCATCCTCAGACTGTCTGAAGGCATAGGACAGTAGCAAGGAGAAGAAGATGCCGAAGAGGGTAGGAGCAAGCACACAGCCCTGTTTCACGCCGCTTCTGATTGGAAAGGGGTCTGAGGTTGAGCCGTCATACTGGACGGTACCGAACGTGCCCTCATGGAAAGGCACTGAAGTGACCACTCCACAGACACCACACACTTAATACACACACACGCGCACACACACACAGACACACACACACACACAGACAGACACCTACCCGGCGGCGCTTCCTGCTGGTGGAGGGTGGGGGGGAGGAACTGTCCATGCTGGCGCTGCGGTTCAGGCCCCGAGTCAGACTGTTCAGCAGCGGCAGTGGGTCCTCCATGGTGGGGTCGCTATGGTAACCAGAAACAATGCAAGGTCATGAAATCATCTATTCCTTAGCCAAATTTAACAAATGGTGGCTGTGTGTCTGAGAATCAGAATGATAAATGACGAATAGCTGTTGCTGATGCAGGCGACAAATGTAGGTATGATTATGTGTAGGCCCTAGGACAGTTCCATCTAAAGGAGTAGTGATGAATTGGTCATGGCTAGCTACAGGGGTTGTGATGAAGTGGTTAGGGAAAGATAAGAGAGCTCAATTAAAAGTCAAGCAATTAAAATTTACTATCAATTCCAAAATGAAGTTAGAAAATTATGAATAAAACTGAGAGGAAACAACCTTAAAACATAGAGCAAAAGCCAACTTCCCCCCAACCCAACACTAACCCATCCACCCAAGTCCTGTTGTATCCCCCCAAAAAAACAACAAAAACAAGAAGGGCAAAGCCCATACGACTCACATGCTTGACCTTGACCTTTATATGACCTTGACCTTCAGATGACCTTCAAGGTCAAACAACTTAACCTACCAATGACATCATACACTAAGAAATGCTTTACACTTTTTTCCTACCAAAATACATGTGACCTTGACCCAAGGTCAAGGTCATCCAAGGTCATGCAACACAAAGCTGTTAATTTAAGACATAGGAAGCACAATGGTGCTTCTTGGCACTTTCTACCATGAGATATGGTCACTCTTAGTGGTTCACTACCCCATTTTGGTCACATTTCATAAGGGTCAAAGTGACCTTAACCTTGATGATATGTGACCAAATGTGTCTCATAATGAAGGTATAACATGTGCCCCACATTATTATTAAGTTTGAAACAGTTATCTTCCATAGTTCAGGGTCAAGGTCACTTCAAAATATGTATACAATCCAACTTTGAAGACAGACCTGGTTACCCCAAATTTTGCCTCTGTGTACTCACTGGTTCAGATATATGCGTATTTTTAAAAAAACTGTGCGTATTTTTTGCACAGACCGACATTTCAAAAATGCAGCTTTTGGTTTGCACAATGATACTCCGCAGTCAGTCAACGACACCAAAAAAAAATGTGAAGTGGCAATGCAAGTGAAGAGTTAACTGCCCCTTGACCACACACATACTCGATCTGCCTTATGGTGGCCGCCACCCCGCCTGACGTACTGACTTTGCCTGTCCGGGGAGTTTCACCGACATTACTGTTACACTGTTCATGTTCGCAACTAGAGCATCACACACACAGTAGGGCTGAAATGGTCGTTGTCCCCAACATTTGGGGACAGAGTACTCGGTCTTTGAAATCTCGGCATTTGAACGAGAACGAGACTGCCAACAACCGGCAGTTTACCTATCAAAATGAGGGTCGACGTTCGAATGGGACAAGATTTGTTGAACTATTTGAATACAGTGCCGGCCTACAGGGAGGCATGCATGGTCTGTAAAGGACGCATAAAGGACACGCATGTTACAATGCTGGTAGGGGAGAATGGGTTTCTCTCGGACACTTTTACTCTAATCCCCGATCGGCCGTCGCGATATATCACATGGTCATCGGTATGTCACGTGACTGTAAGGACGAGATTTCAAAGACCGAGTACTCTGTCCACGGGGACAGAGTACTCCGAGTACTCTGTCCCCGAATGTTGGGGACAACGACCATTTCAGCCACAGGAGGCCTATTCAAACGTATCCAAGCGGCTAAACAATCAAAATCACAATTCAACTGCGCAAATTAATCTTCTCTGAAGAAACGATGATGCTACCGAAACGCATTCAATCAAAAGTTTGAGCAGCAGTCGAAAGGCAAAAGGAACGCTAGAAAGGGTTCTGTCAAAGAGTTCTGGGAGCACTGGGCAGCCGTCGTGCTGCAGATAACCGAATAAATAAACACGAACAATGTGGAGCAATCACACTGTGAAAAGTGCGGTGGTCACTGGCCCTAGGCCTGTGGAACCCCCAGTCACTCTCCGCAGTCATCTCCCGACCTGGATGAGGCAAGGACACAGAAGGCATTGTTTTACCTAAACCCGGACATGGTACTTTTTGTCACGTTTGTGTCCAACATCAGCGTCGGGCCCTGGAGTTAGGTCGCAGGGACCACCCGTTGAGAGTCAAACGTGGGATGGAGTTATGATATTGATATATCCAACCACGCAGTTGGGTATATAAACCGTACGAGGCCCCCAGTTAGGCTAGATAAACCGTACGAGGCCGTACAGCTACCTACAAATAAAAAATGCGAGTAGCCGTACCGGTCAAAAACGGGCTAGACGGAACCTCTTTCCAGTAGGGAATGTGGCTTAACCCGCGGATATCCTCCAGGAGGAAACTTGAAGTGATCAAGCCTATGATTTTCAGAGTACGAGCCTGCAGGATGGATTACACACACCCAAGAAATACACACACACACACACACGACAGAACAGCGAGGGAGAGTAGATGAGAAGAGAGAGAAAGAGAGTGAGAAGAGAGAGAGGGAAGAGAGAGGACGATACGTAGCAGATGAGAGACTGAGAGACCTGCCGAGAGGAGGCCGATAGAACTTTAGAGGAGCAGAATGATCACGATGAGAGAGGAGAGAGATGAGGAGAGAGGAGGATGAAAGGAGGATGAGAGAGATGGTAGAATGAGACGGGTGGGTCCGCGTAGGTCAGGGGGACAGAGAGGAGAGAGAGAAAGAGAGTGAAACGAAGTATTGAGAGAGCGAGACGAGAGAGAGGATGAGAGAGAGAGAGAGAGAAGAGAGAGAGAAACAGATAGACAGACAGAGATGAGAGAGGAACCACACATGAGACAGAGAAGATGAGAACACCACAGAGACAGAAGAGAGATGATGGAGAGAGAGAGAGAGTACGAGGAGGAGGCGAGACGAGATCATGAGAGAGAGATGAGTGAGAGAGAGATGAGAGAGAGAGAGAGCACTCAAACTCATGGAAACAGGGCCTGTATCAGAACGGCGGTTATTTCAAACCCCGAGTTACTCTAAAGTAAACTCAGAGGGATTACAAAACTGTCTGTTCCGCCTCTGCCTTGGCTGGAACACCGTTTTGAAATATATGGGCCACGCGTGCCAGACTGTGAACTTTATAGCGCGAAATTTGCACATTTAGGAATACGCAAAGACTGCATTGCTTCGCGTATTTCTCAGAGGCATGAGTAATTTTCGTATTCCATTTTTCTT
>JAWQFJ010000727.1:135000-170617 GCA_034096865.1 Theodoxus fluviatilis | reverse complement strand
AATTCATTTTCTAAACATCGATTTCCCATAAATGTAAAACTTGTATGCGGTAAAATTCGAATCACAAGAGTGTAATATTGTGAACTCTACTAATTATAAGGACTTTGAATACAACAGCAACAGTTATACTTCATTGTGCGAATAAGGCAACCAATCCCGTCTGCATAATGATAATCTTTTGGACCGATACACCCAGAAACCCTCTGAGTGCTTTTACTGATGAGGAATCATTAATTCAATGTATGCTTAGAAGGATTAAACTGAGAAAAACTGCTTCTCAGCTCTCCGATGATATCGAACTTCGGAATCGGACGGATTCCTACAGAAGAAACTTCCACTCGATCAACGTTCAAGACAGACAACAGTGAGTAAAATCTTAGTTCTAGATGCATGGTGTGTTGTGTTTGGATAATTCAGTCATTTCAGACTGGACTGTGGGGAGGTGGGAGGTGTTCAGACGAGCATCTTGATCTCCCCTTCCCGCACACCCTTCCCTCCTTTTTCCCCATATCCACCGATTTTCAGCAGTTCAATATTATCCCTTACTCAATGGAAACTATAATGAGAAGTAGGGGTATTAGTGACAACCCTTTGTGAATTTTCTAAATTAAATAACGTAAGTTACACTGAAGACGAATATTGCACGATTGCAAACCTTTACATTTTTTAAAATTTTATTTTAATTTCAACCAGCTGTTAACAACCAATGTTGGTATTAGCCTAACATTCCTGTTGGGGGCATTAGTGACCACTACACAAATTAATCTAGGAAAGAACTTTATCCTCAAAATTTCTTGAAATATTTATGATAGCCAATGTCATATCATCGTAATGGGCGACTTCAACGCAAAGATAGGCAGCGACAACCGAGGTTATGAGGAGATCATGGGACAGCATGGGTTTGGCGAAATGAACGATAACGGAGAGAGATTTGCCGACATGTGCGCCACAAGCGACCTGGTCATCGGAGGAAGTGTTTTCAGCCACAGAAGGATACACAAGGCAACTTGGGTGTCATCAGACCTGCGGACGGAAAACCAAATCGACCACGTGTGCATCGTGAGGAAGTTTCGCCGTTCTCTTCAGGATGTACGCGCCAAACGAGGAGCAGATGTTGCTTCAGACCATCATCTCCTCGTTGCAAGATTGAAGCTGAAGCTCTAGAGGAACTGGACAAGGGGCTCCAGCCAGCGACAGAGTTATGACACCACAGCGCTAAAGGACAACAGGAAGCAGGAAGAGTTTAAGATCACCCTCTCTAACAAGTTCCAGGTCCTAGAAGAGCTGCTTGAGGAGGAGACCACAGAACAACAGTGGCAAGGAGTGAAAGAAGCAGTTACATCAACATGCAAAGAAGTACTTAGACCAAGAATGCACAACCACAAAGAATGGATATCAGCAGAGACATTGAAGATCATTGAAGAGAGAAGAGAAAAGAAGACTGCTATGAACAACAGCAAAACAAGAGCAGCAAAGGCAAAAGCAAATGAAGAATATGCAGAAGCCAACAGAAGCGTGAAGCGCAGCATCAAGGCAGACAAGAAGAACTACATAGAGATGCTGGCAACAGAAGCAGAAGAAGCAGCTTACCATGGCAACAGAGACCTGTATTCAACAATCAAGAAACTCTCAGGGAAGTTCGCCAAGCCAGAGAGACCAGTCAAAGACAGGAACGGAAGAGTGATACCGGAAGAGGAAGGACAGAAGAACAGATGAGTCGAACACTTCCAGGAGCTGCTCAACAGACCAGCTCCTGCAAACCCACCAGACGTACCGCCAGCGGAAAGCAACCTGCCAATCGAGTGCGGTGCACCGACCAAGGAGGAGATCCGCAGCGCCATCAAACAACTGAAGAACGGCAAGTCTACAGGACCTGACAGCATTCCGGGAGAGGCGCTGAAGGCGGATGTGGAGACCAGTGTGAAGCTCCTATGCCCACTCTTCTGCAAGATATGGGAAGATGAAGAAGTACCAGCAGACTGGAGAGAAGGATACCTCGTCAAACTCCCCAACTACAGAGGAATAATGCTACTGTCCATCCCAGGGAAGGTGTTCAACGGCATCTTACTGAACAGGATGAAAGACGCAGTCGACCCGCATCTCCATGACCAACAAGCCGGCTTCCGCAAGGAAAGGTCGTGCACGGACCAGATAGCAACACTGCGCATCATCTTGGAACAGTCCTTGGAGTGGAACTCGCCCCTCTACGTAAACTTTATTGGTTACGAGGCGGCGTTCGACAGTGTGGACAGGCAGACCCTCTGGAAGCTACTGAGACACTACGGAGTGCCGGAAAAGATCACAAACATCATCAAGAATTCATACGAAAACATGACGTGCAGGATAGTTCATGGCCGACAACTCACCGACGCCTTTGAAGTACAAACCGGAGTGAGACAGGGCTGCATGCTTTCACCCTCCCTGTTCCTGTTAGCGATCGACTGGATCATGAAGATGTCGACAGACCAGTAACGAAACGGCATCCAGTGGACTCTTTGGAAACAGCTTGACGATCTTGACTTCGCTGATGATCTGGCTCTCCTCTCTCATACCCAACAACAGATGCAGGAAAAGACCAGCATTGTTGCGGACAACTCAGCAAGCCTGGGGCTCCACATCAACAGAGAGAAAAGCAAGGTTTTCAAGACAAATGCATCCAACAACACACCCATCACAGTTGAAGGCAATGCGCTGGAAGATGTGGAAAGCTTCACGTATCTCGGCAGCATTGTAGACAAGCAGGGAGGAACGGATGCAGATTTCAGAACCTGTATCGGCAAAGCCAGAGCAGCCTTCCATCAACTGAAGAAGATCTGGGGATCAAGCGCAATAACTACTACTACAAAGATCAGGGTCTTCAATACCATCGTGAAGCCGACCTGGCGGACCACCGTCACCATCATGAAGAAAATCCAGGTCTTCATCAACACCTGCCTCAGGAAGATCCTCAAGATCCGCTGGCTAGAAAAAAATCAACAATGAAGAACTGTGGCTGAGAAACAGGCAACAGCCAGTTGAGGAAGATGTCCTTCAGAGACGCTTGCGATGGATAGGCCACACCCTTCGCAGACCTGCTTCCAACATCACCAGGCAAGCCCTCACTTGGAACCCACAAGGGAAGAGTAAGAGAGGGCGGCCTAGGAACACCTGGCGCCGTGATCTGGAGGCAGACGCAAAGCAGATGGGAACTTTAGACGTTTGGGCAGCTGGAAAGACTCGCCCAGAACCCAGATGCCTGGAGGGTGCTGATTGGCGGCCTATACCCCAGACGGGGTAACAGGCGGAGGTGAGGTGAGGTGATTGAATCTATCTAAATAAAGATGTATTATCCAGTCAAAAGTCATCTATCATGTACATACTGCCCAATTATTGTAATTGAGTAATCGACTGGGGCATTAGTGACTCCACCAAATGGGGTATTAATGACCACTTAAAGAAGCAATCATTTAGCCAATACCACTCAGATTCTTATTTAATCAGCTGAATTAATATGATCTTCTTGCATGTGAGGTCTGATGAGTGCACTTGTGCAGCTAGCTGGCTCTAGTCTAAGCAGCACCGTTTTTTTTAGACTGAGAGGGGACAAAAGGTCTATGAGTGATATAAAGGCACTGTCCATATAAATGCTTTGACACCCAATGAAAACAACACCAACTGCATGTCTGATTGATTATTTCCTTTCTCCACAGGTTATCTGCTATGCTGACCTGATATTTCAAAATGTCATCGCCAAGTGTCCAGGAAGCGTCCATGATGCTCAAGTGCTGCAGGAGTCTCCCATGCTGCAAGCCTTTGAGAGCCCCAACAAACCCATCGAAGGATTTTGCCTTGGAGATTATGGCCACATTGAAATTGGCTTTTAACCCCCATTCTCAATCCATGAAATGGACCAGAGAGGATTTACAACAGCCACAGTTCTACAAGGCATGCAGTGGAGCAATGCACTGGCACTGCGAAGAGTCACTGGAATTGCCTGGAATACTTTTCATCTCCAGCCAGATTAAGTATGCAAAATCATCACAGTATGCCTGGTGCTCCAAATCAGAACCTATTTACTACAGCTAGAGTTACTTCCTGATGCCCAGGATGCTACTAAAGAGTCACAGCCTCAGGAGGAAGAGACTACAGATAATCAAGTCATGGACATGTCAAAAAGGACTGGGGTGACTGCGGGAAGAAACATCCATCAAGGTCTTGTGGATAATTACTTTTCATGGTATGTCAGTTTGGTCATGCTTATTTCATAACAATAATGACAAAGCTCTTCAGCCAAATTCTTTGAGGCATTAATATAATTTATGTTTTAAATCTGCATTATCTTTCACAGCCACATATCACAACTCAGTGCCAGTTCCAAGCTTAGGTAAATGGGGAGTGTTGGTATGTGGAAGGGCATCTGCAGAAAAGCGTTTAGCTAAAATTCAAATGATGAATCAAAGCAAACAAACAAAAACCTTGTATCCATCTAATGTAGATGAAAATTTGAAGTGATGATGATGTTATCTCATAGATGACCACATTATTTTCCTAGTTCAGAGATCATTATTTAGATTCATGTTATGGTACTCTTTCTTAACTTTTTGTTATTTTTCTATTGATTGTATATGCAAGGTGCTTGGCAATTAATTAGTGGTAGTTTGTCTGTTGCAAGGAACGAGGGCAGAATGTGCAGTTCATCTTCAAGTATGTGTTGTGATCTCACTTGTCAGGTGGATATATGAACCACAATGATATGGATTGCAGCTAAACTGGAAGACTGCTCTGCAGGTATCTTAAGCAGCAGACCTTTTCTCCCTGGCACCAATGAGTTGGCTTTGCCAGAACTCCTTGGAGGTTGCTGTCACTTTTCTAGTAGAAGCAGAAGTCTAAGTACAAGTAACACTATGAAGATGGCAGAAGCATTTTATCCATACATTGCCAAGGTTTAAAAACTGACAGAATTAAGTGACACAATCTGGATTTGAGGTATATATAATTTTATTTTGTTCATCCCGCCCCCACTTCACCATAGGGGTAGGAAGCTAACAGGTCATTGTCTACAGTCAGTTTCTGATGCATTCTGGTATAAGTGTGTGCACTCTTCTTTTTATTTTCAGAATCCTCCTATGAGCTTATGAAACCTGCCCTCGGCTGGTCTGCACAGAAACTGTGGGTGTCCTGAGGAGGGGTTGAGACAAGAATGAGAAGGTGTCCTCAGTCCATCTCTATCCCCTGCTGAACTGTGTCTTTAACAGCTGTATCCACCAAACTACTTGGTCCCAAAGGAAGCCTCACATCCTCAGCTGGTTGAAAATCTGGATAGAAGAGATTAACAATAGCAGTTACAGTGCACTGCTGTATGCAGTTTTATGTTACTTTACTTAACAGACAGGAAAAGGACATGCAAGGCTAGGCGTGGGGATGTAGGTGATTGCTACAATGACAAGCTTCATTTGATTTATCCCTGCTCAAAATGGACTTACAAGTAATTTATATGGTTTTGAGTGCCTGTAGCATGGGGTTTGACACTTTAAAGGTAAACAAGGAAACCAAGAAGAAACAATGACTTCCTTTGGATTCATACCATTAGAGTGCATAATTATGTGAGGACTTAAAGGTAGTCACATGACTTCATGATAATCTAAATCATTAAGTCATCATAACCATCACCACTGTTGGTTCCACTATGGCCCATCTCCACCTCTCTCCCATCAACCCCCACCTCACCCAGAACCTCCCTGACACATCACCTCTGAGTCTTTTTCACTATTTCTTGGGTTGTCACTCCTCTAACCTCCATGTTCATCACTCCCCAAATCAAACTCTCCTACTCCTTCCTCCACACATTTTCAAACCATCTCAATCTGTTTCCTCAGTCTACTTCCCAATGCCTCCAATCCACACCTTGAAGTTTCATCTTCCCATTTCACTCCTGCCATGTACTTCAACACTATGATCACATCTCTCTAATGACCATTCCAATCTCCCAGTGGTTATTTCTGGCCTGAATAACAGTACTGAGTAAACACTTGAGAAAATGTACCTCATTCATCAATCAGAGACCCATCCTTCCATACAAGCAACCCCACCAATTCTTTTGATTTCGCCATGCTTTGCATGATTCTCTCAAGATTCCCTTTGAAATCCAACTTTTTTCCTGCATTAAAAATATATATACAAAAACAACAACCAAAAACAAACCTGCTGCACCTCCCCCACCACTTCCCCATTTACCCTTACACTATACTCCTCCATCTCTTCCCAATATTTCCTCACCACAAAAACCTGGACATTTGAAACCAACCTTGCCACTTACATTTCTCAACCCAGAATAATGCTTGTGATGCCACATCTCACACCCTAAGCATATTAAATTACTCTCACACCCCTACTACAATATCCACAGGGCCATCATAGTTTTCCATTTCCCTCCTTCTTATCACCATAATCTAAGATTTAACCATACTGATCTTCAGGCATCTCTTCTTAAAGTTCCACACTCTTCCACCACCTCCTCTTTTGTTTTCCCCAATTGATACACAGATCTTGTACTAATCAGCATATTATGTGGTTCATCGCCTCTGCATCCATCACCAACTTAAAAAGTTAAAGACTGATGGACCAATTGTGGAATCCTGATGCATTGTGCTCCAACATTTATTTTTGAATTCCCGTGTGGTGTTCCTGTTGTCACACTCACCCCAGAAAAATTATCAGTACTCCTATACAGAGCCATCACCAACCTCAAGTCTCTCTGGCACTTCCAGTCTCCTCAAAACCCATCTATTTGCTTTCCTGAGTCCCCTCTCAAATATTTTCTTTTAATCCAAAACATCATTGCACAGTTTCAGTCTATTATTATATTACTCTTCCATCTGCTTCATTATTACAATTGAATCTACAGTACATGTACAGCTTCCTCCCTTTAAATGAGCACAAACAGTTTCTCTAAGAAAAGATTGTTCATTTTCTTTTAATATTGTGCATATCTAATATTACTGTATAACCATCATACACGAAAACCAAATCATTCAAGTGGCAAAAAACTTCCAACAGAGTGAGGAAACAGTCATCAGAAATAGAGCCCATGTCAACAAGTGTTTCAGCCCTTTACACTTCCTGACAAAAGTCATTCACAAATATTCCTGACAAAAATCATTCACAATAATGTTCCAGTGAGGAATTTGTACTTTGTGCCTCCCTCCCTCTCTCTCTCTCTCTCTCTCTCTCTCTCTCTCTCTCTCTCTCTCTCTCTCTCTCTCTCTCTCTCAGACACACACACACACACACACACACACACACACACACACACACACAAACAGATTATTTAATTTTATATTTACAAGTGTTTAAGAAAATACTGTTTTGAAGCATAGAACAATGACAATATCCTGATTTCCTTCCACAAAATTTGCAATAAAGTTTTGCTTTTTGATTAATTACAAAAGGACTTTTGTGTGTGTTGTGAAACATTGGTTTCTATCAAAGAATTATTCTGACAATAGCTTTCAATTGCCATTTGCTTCCGTAAACCATGTCTGCAGCATTTCATGTATGCATACTTTCCCCTTGTACACATGATTATGATAATGTCTCTTCAGACTATACATGTACTTACATGTAGATGAAGAGGAGGAAGATTGGTCTGCAGCAGAGGTTGGTATTTCTCTGGTGGCTCCCTCGATCAACTGCAAAAGTATAAATGAAGAAATAGACCAGAGAGATTACATGCTAAATTTATCCTTTGATTGCAAGACAAGAGGACAGAAAATCTACTTCATGACATAACATAAACCTTTTGTATCATTAGGTAACATTACAAATAGTACAGGCCTTTGCATGCGGCATTAAAACTCAATCTTTCTTTCATCCATCCCACAACTGAGGATTAAAAGTTCCTCGGCATCACTGATCTAATTATGCATTGTCTAATATGATATAAAAACTGCACCGATTTATAAATTGATCAGTCTGCTCAACTCCAAACAGTCTGCTCAGCAGTTCGATCAAACAAAGATAGATACTGGACAGATGGACGGACACACAGGCTTAAAAAATCTGGGATCTCATTATATTCATGACAATTAGCCTTATAGCAACGGAATGTAGGTTAAATCACTCCATAAATGAATGATCGAAGTGTGGACTCCAGCAGCTTGTCAAACAGTGTGAAGGTAGTTAGACCACAGCTTCCGGCCAGAAAGCATTTACTGGCGAGAGTATAACCATAGATTAACGTCACCAGCCCGGAGCCATAGGAATCTTTTTCGCTTATTTATACTAGTTCCAAAGATTGCGTATACACGTGTATACACAATCGCACGTGCTCAAGGCAGTTTGCAACCTTATAGACGACGTTCGCGTTAAAAGTAGTTCTCAAATGGTTTCCTGAAAATCTCATAGATTAGTTTTATTAGAACACCAAATTTGTGCTTATCTATCGGGATAAATAATTGGAGTGAAATAGAATCGTATCTTTTTATTCTCGATGGTCTTTTGATCATGTTGAATTTTGATTGGTAAAATCATTGGAATGTGGAGCCGAAGTCATGTGACCAACCTGTATCAGAGATAGTATAAAGTAGCAGACAACACACATATTGGGATTCCCCATTCTAGTAAACTAGAGATTTCGCCTACCGGCAAAAGTATCTCTAGCACAGTTCACATCACGTGATGGAAGGTTTTTGGCCAATTTATGCAAGCGGAGGTCACACGAGAGGCTTGTGGGATAGCCGATGTGCTCCCTGATATACGCCGTTAAAGTAGTTCTAAGACTATTTCGCACAAAACTCTTAACTTACTCTTGTTGAGACAACAAACAAGCGTTAATTCGATACAATAAAATGTTTGTGTTGAAATGGAACCAAGTTTTACATCTGAATGATTTCTGTAAAAAGTGGAGAGAAAAATAGTATCAGAACGAACTATTTTTGGCGCAAGGCTGTAATGCCAAGGGTCAAACCTATTACGCATTCATTGCGAACTGTGCCAGAGTCAATACTACTGACTCGGGTTTACAGAATGGGGATTCCCTTGACCTTCCTCTATGACTGGTGATGGTTATCTCCCTTTTGTTATTAATTGATTTTCGACCCTAATGCTTTTATGAAGTTGTCTATTCGATCAAGAGGGAAATAATTAAATGTGAAATTATTTAGGGGATTCATGTATCCAAAGAGGGACTCTAAACCCTCTACTTTTAATGGTAACGTGCTTTTAAAATAATTAAAGAAACCGACCAATCGAAACTCCTGAGCCTGCTTCATTGTAGCAGAGATGAAGCAGAGTGCAACGGAACGCGGGGTAGATCTCTGTGTTCAGAATGGGGATTGATATCTGCGACAGTAAACAGACTAGTTTCCTTCAATTTATGAGAGTGTCATGGTTTGTGCAGGAGAGTCATGCTTTGCTTGGCTTGTGCACAAGAGTCATGAGTTGCTTGTCATGTGTTATGGCATGTGCACGAATCATGATTTGCTTGGCTTGTGCACGAGAGTCATGTGTTGCTTGTCACGCGTAATGGCTTGTGCACGAGAGTCGTGATTTGCTTGGTTTGTGCAACATTCATGAGTTGCTTGCTGAGCAAGATATTTGTTCTTGTCTTTCATGATGTTCTACAGCGTTGGCAGGGGGACACCTAAATCAATGGACATCTGTGTTCGGGATTTGTGTGGACTGTCCTCTACTGCCTTTATGATTTTAAGGCGCTCAGACCATGTCAACACTCTACGTTTGCCTGTAACTTTCGCTTTGCTGTGCGGGTCCGCCATTTTGCAAGTTCGAGTCGCTATGGAAGGGAAATTACTCTCACCACACTTTGGTGACTTGGGTCTACTTTCGTGTTCTTGATGTGCGGGTCCGTCATTTTGCAAGTTCGAGTCGCTATGGAAGGGAAATTACTCTCACCACACTTTGGTGACTTGGGTCTACTTTCGTGTTCTTACAACCGATCTTGCAACAACACATTTGTGCTGCTCGGGACCAGAGATTTGCTTTCATACAACCGGACTTTTATCCTACATCCGATTTTTATAGAACCGGAAAACTCTAAGTAATAACAAAGAGTAGCTTCTGCCCCTTTCGTACATCCGATGTTTTATACATGCGGTCTATACTGTATTTAGTGATGGAAGGGAAGCAGGGTAGAGACACTTGAAGGCACGACAGGAAGCGAGCAATACCGGTCACTGTGAGTTGAGAGAGTTTTGTTTTTTACGGGATGAGATGATTATAAGAAGTGACTGACCAAACATAGTTTTATTTGTTTGTGGATTTTTTACTGTGCAGATTTATCCGATTTCCTTTCACCTTGTGAATACGAGTTTCGTTTTAGTAATGGATTTTATATTAAGCTGAGTGTGTGCATTAGTTTTACCCCTAGACGTACCTATATCTCATTTTTGTTGTTGAAATTGTTTTTAACTTTTGTTACCAGAAAAGTGTTTTCCTATTCTTGTTGCTGGAGATGGTTTTTATGTGTTAACTAAACTAAATTTCTTTTAACCCGGGCCTAATTAACTTTATATATATTCCCGTAACAGTGACGTAATGGGAATTTTAATGATATTTTTTAACTACCACGTCCAGCAAACCAGTTTCCATTGGTTCGTCTAACTCGTTTGTAATTCTTCCATTCCCCTGTGGGTTGCGGGTAAAATGTGATCCATCACGTCTCCGTACGCTATTTGCAAGAGACGTATGATTATATAAATCGTGACTGCTCTAATTCTTACCAGCATTAAGAATGTTTAATGACCAATGGCCTCACGTAGCCTACAAAGGCTGAGAGGCCGTAAAACATCCATCCATCCATCCATTCGTTGTATTCCTTCCACATAATTATTCGTTCACTGCACAAGCACAGGACCACAGCAAAAACTCGCAGGCCAAAGCAGCATTAACTGCGATTGAAGACACATTCGCAGCAACCGTAACAGTTCTAGCAGAAACAGCAGCGTTCAGGAACAACTGCTGCTACTGCCGCTGTAAAAACTAGACTGCTTATCATGAACAACAAAAACACTTAGCATGGAGACAGAAGCAGCAGCAACAGCGGCAACAAACACAAAACCAGGAACAACAAAAGACGCGAAACTAATTTGTAGGCACGTGCCTGGAGCCACATGTGCTCAGTTTGCTCGTATGAAATCTCTCTCCAACAATGACGATTCTATTTCTAGTGTAAGGGGCTGAGTGCACTGTCTCGGGTGGATCTTGTTTACTAGAATTTAACTTTTGGCGGTTGGTCCTTTACTGCAAGTCCGTCAGCTGTAAGCATGATACCGCCTGTTGTCTGAAGCGTCGAGCTGCAATACCCATTTCCTTAATCCCTTTCTCCTTCCTTCTCTTCGAGAAGACGTCATGTATATAGTCCTGAGGCCAAGCAGCTCTATCAGCCCTAGAAAAAGGAAGTGTCGGCTACAAGTTTAGACCAAAATGTTTTGACATATTTTGAAAGAAGACACCTAGTACATGACATTTTGAGATACTCTAACTTTGGGTAGAATCTAAATAATGAGATTTTTCTGTTCTTGAAATTCGTTTTTCACTCAAACAGGTAAAAAGTTTAATAATTTAAATTGTGTTTTAACATTTTATTTTCCCCGACTAAAGTAAGTAGACATGTTCAAATATTACAATAATTCATGTATTGGAGCATGTTAGTGATTTTAGGTTTCGTAAGCAATTAATTAAGAATAAAGAACTTGTTTTACTCAAATCATTCGAGTTGTCTCCCTTGATGATAGTCAATATACTAGCAATGTGCACACACCACCACCTATTCCTTCTGCACATCTCTTGGTTGCACAATCTCCACAAATCATTCCCAGACTGAATCAATGGAATCAATATCTCCTTCAAAATACATATCAGTGTCAGTGTCACTTGTGTGGTCCTCCACCAACGCCGACTGTTTGTTCACACATCCAACACATGCACACAGTTGTGTGCATTGCAGAGAGTTGCGGTGGCAACTGCTAATAAAATATAGTTTTCTGTATAGATTATCCATTTCTCTATTTGTTTGCCAAATTTCAGGTTAAACTAATGTTAAGATCATGGTTAATTTTGTTTCCAAAAAGATCGTTACTAGCATTCACTTTGGTAAGACGCCATTCTAAGATTATCGCCGAAAATCTGGTTAAAAAAATAAAATACAACATTTGCGCACTCATTATCGCACTAAAACATGTGTATTTACCACTTTGTTCATTTTTTCTATGTAAAATCTGTATTCTGGGGATTGTTTGAGCCTAAGATCATGTTCATTTGTTTTGATCATATACCTCCTACCTTCTTTCTTTGGACATTATTTATATTCCCTAGAGTGCCCCTTTAACTTGGTTTTGTGCAACAAGCAACACTATTTTCATCACATGATTATGGTGTAAATAGACCTCAAATGATAAATCAGGCAATCAATCAACTAGTTTTTACTAAAATGTAACGAAAGTATAACGTTCAACTTACTTGTACGAGTTTTTCTGGAGCTCAAGTCCCTGTCGATTTGCATTTTATAGACTTTGTCTTTCTGCACACAATACAGACAGGAGGCAGGGTATGCTCGCTCCTGGTAGTCGATTCGCAGCTGTTCTGTCTTTGTGGTCTCGTTTTTTCCTCGGTGAAACAGCTCCCGCAGCTTTGCCCTTCTCAAAGTGACGCTGCGCCTGTTCGATTCTTCGTTTGTTTGTGAAACGATTGTAACATTACAGGTGAAAGTAACGCGTTTCACTTTCAGGCTTTGATTGTAAAGCAAGAAGTTTCTCAGCTATCACACGTTCATCGCCGTCTAAATTACTCCACTGCTTGCTTGACCATATGGTGGTATTCCACTTAATCTCTGTGAAACTCGCTAAATCTAGAGAAGTAATGTCTTCCCAGCAGTGCGAAATGCACTTGTCAAGCGCCGTTGTTTAGGTTAGAAACTCGTATGCAAGGGACGCAACTCCGAATCTGGTACCGGCAAATAGACGTTTTTCATAGAGTTTTTTTCCAACTTCTTTTAATTATCATACGTTATTTAGATTCATTTGAAAGTTATTGTTTACAAAATATCAACAAAGAATATTCCCTTAACCCATCAGAACAAATATTTTGGTCTAAACAACTTTCTGAAGCTTTGGAACGATAGAGCTGCTTGGCCTCAGGACTATATGACACTTATTACCAATCAGGAGCTTGGCTGCCCAGCTTCAAGTAATTAGAGACACAATTTGGGCGACATCAATGATATCGAGGCTTCGACCGTCAGTCTTGTTTCACTTCCGTATATCCTACTATCACCTCTCTCCACACTCACAATTCATGTCATGATTCTTTCGGCTTTTGAGTTTTGGGGTTTTACTGGTTGTGGAAGGGGTAATAATTCACTCAATCTCTCTTACATCCCACAATTACAGGACTTAACACAATCATTATTAAAGAGTTTTAATGAGAACTAATCATAGCATAATTAAATTCAATGCAACATGATCAAACATAAAACAATTATGTCAGCCTACAATTTGTGACTGAAGGGCAGTGGGCTTTCATATTATCCCGAAATAAAAAGTTTGAACCAAACGTACTCACAAGTTCTAGTAGCCAAGTGCAGTCAGTTCTCGATTTCCAATGATGAAACTTCTTGAAACTGATTTCCACTAAGGAGTGGACATTCACTCACACTCTCTCTGTCTCAAGGCTATCCCTCTAGACAAGAGAAAAGGCCATGAATATGCGGGTTTCACACACTTTCTAGAGCATTCCGCAAGAACACAAACGATGAAACTTTTCCAGTGATAACTTGTTCAAGAGTCTTGTGGGAGATGAATCTTCAAACAGGGGTAGGGGAAGATTGGAAAAACTTTAACATGTTGTTCCACCCTCAACACGGAGTTCTTTACAAGTATCTGCTTTCCAGAGCATCTTGCAGTCAACTGATATTAAAATTTTAACACTCCAGAATTAAATCGTTCACCCACAGCTCATGCGCAACCGCCCCCAGCTAATCAAGCCGCAATTGCATCATTACCCTATTTGTCTGGTACCGGTTCAAGCCGGCCTCAAACTTCAAAGCAAAGGCATGTTCCCGCCAAAACCGACTCTCAATGACAGCCTTCAGGCATCTAAGAAAATAAAGTAGTACCTGAACCGAAACACTCCCCCATGGTTCAATGGAAATATTCTTATGATTTTAATAAAAAAAATTATACAAACAAAAATGATATAAACTCAATATGAAAATCTAACAACGTGACAAAGCATCGGCTAACACATTCTCTTGACCTGGAACATGCACAATACGCAATGGGAACTCTTGGAGGATTAAACTCCATCGTAACAATCGTTGGTTCTTTCCCTTTGTGTTCTTTAAAAACACCAACGGATTGAGGTCAGTATGGACAGTCACCTCATGTGCACAAAACTTCAAAATGTAACAGTGCACTCAGTAGACTAAAAGCTTCTTTTTCCACAGTAGAGTAACCTTTCTGGTACTGCAAGAACTTCTTGGGAAAATATGCTACTGGATGCCTGACATTGTCATCTCCATATTGCATAGACACTGCCAGGATTCCCCTGGAGGTGGGAATAGCCATGGGTTGCACAGTCTCACCAATCCTCATTGTAATGGTCATGCAAGTCGTCCTGAGATCAGCCGAGGCGCACTGCAGCGGTGCCAACTTAGGAGGCGGTCTCCACATGCTCCCTCTCAAAGCGTTCATGGTTGATACGACAGTGCTAGCCACACAGGAGGACGGCAAGAGCGGTAGCGCGCTGGACCTGCAGTCAGCGGGTGCAGGGTTCGAAACGGCTCGGATCCCAGAGGTGCATCCTTGAGCAAAAATGCTTAATTCCGATTGCTTCTCCCCGACCCTGCCAAATACAGTAACAGAATGACGGACACCTGGAGGTCAGTCCCGGTGTGGCCCACCCCCCGAGAGTGTAAGGAAGATTATAGGGCCAAAACACTCGGCGACGGGGGCTCTTCCTCTGAAGACCGTCTTCTGCTTCGCTCCGCAGGGAGTTTCTAGCTACTGCTCCCATAGTCTGATCCGATGCATCCACCATGAGCTCAAACCTTTTGCTAGAATCTGGTGCTAACAAAATAGGGTTAAACAGTAGGATCAACTTTAGCTTCTCAAAAGCTTGCTGACGTTGATCAGTCCATCTAAACACCTTTGCCTTTTGCAATAGGTTAGTCAACGGCAGAGCTACCTCAGCTAGGTTACAGCAGAACTTTCTGTAGTACCCGATCATTCCCCAAAATTTTCTCACAGCTTTCTTACTGTCAGGAGCGGGCATGTCTTTGATTGCTAAGACCTTTTCCTGCTGCGTTCTAACTCGACAGTTTCCTTTTTCATGACCCAAATAAGTGACAGTGGCCTTTCCAACCTCACTCTTTGACAGTTTAATGGTCAAATTGGTCTCATCGAGGCTTTGGAAAAAAATGTTCAATTGAGTAAAAGATTCTTTCCATGAGTCAATGTATACCTCTAGATCATCAATATAGGCCTGGCATTTGGGTATATCCCACACTATGGTATTCATGAGCCTTTGAAAACAAGCAAGTGCTCCCTTCAGACCGAAAGGCACAACTTTGTATTGAAATAACCCATCTAGGATTACACATGCTGAGATTTCCTTAGCCCTTTCTGTCAGAGGAATTCCGCAATACATCAACTTTTATCATGAAGCGAGCAGGGCCTACGCTATCTATACAGTCATCTATTCTGAAAATCGGGTACGAATCTGACTTGGTCACCACATTCACCTTACGGTAGTCCGTACATATTCTCCAACTTCCATTCCCTTTCTTGACGTATGCATGGAGAACTCCACGCGCTATGACTAGGTTCTATCAAGTCATGTTGGAGGAGGAATTGCACTTCCTTCCTCAGAATTTATTTCTTCTTTTCATCCACTCTATTGGCATGCTGCTTAATTGGGCATATGTCAATATTCAACAGCTCTATGTCATGGGCTATGAGACGAATTTTTCTAGGTATGTCTGAAAACAAACTTTGATGTCCATCAAACAACCCTTTCATCTGCATTCTCTCTTTCATTCTCAGGTGTCCTAGCAACAATTCTGAGTTGTGGTAGTGCTGGGAATTGCTGAGCTCTGGCTCTACTGTCCACTGGTGCTCAGTCTCATTCTCCCACTGTTTCTCCTCATCCAGATCTTGCCAACTACCAACTGTCACACCCACTGGCATGACTTGCGTGTGTGTGTGTGTGTGGTGTGGAATTTTATTATGCAACTATTTAGTTCTCATTAAAAATCATCTTTGATAAAGATTGTGTTATGTCATGTGAACGTGGGATATAAGAGAGAGAGTGAATGAATTATTACCCCCTTCCACTAGTGAAATTCCTAGACACAAAAGCCGAAATAATTGTTGCGGAAGAATGTGAAGGGTTAGGATTGTGTAGAATTGTTTGTGTTTGTAGATAGCTTATTCATGTAACCACGAACGCATATTGTTTTGTGCTGTGGAAAACGGACGCGTTCACCTCTCTTTGTTCTGCCCTGAACAAAGACAGGCGAGCACGTGAGCAGGATGTCAGCCACACCGAGGTCTGGGGTGCGCAGGTGTCCTGTCATTGACGACTGTCAGCAGCCACCACAGAACTAGCCTGTCACCCACGTGTCCCTATACAGTCGAGACCGGATGTAAGAAAGTCGTCGGGACCCAATTTTTGTCTTTCATACATCCGGTCTTTACTAAATCCGGTTAACCGGATGTATGAAAATATTGAGGATCGACTTTCATACATCCGGCCACGCATCTTTTACTTGATAAAAGTAGTTTTTTTCATATCATTTTTGTTTTTATTTGGTTTTTTTTAATGTTTAAATGTTTTGATATATATCCTAGTTAGAAGAAAAGGTTTGTGAATAACAAGTGGAAAGTACACGTACTTACACACACAATAGGACAACCGGGAGAAAGAGCAACTGTTTGTGTAAGGAACTGTTCTGATTTGCATGTACCGTGCACTCTCCGCCCCCCTCTTTCTCTCTGTATATGTGTGCGCGCGTACGTGCGTCCGTGTGTTTGTGTGTGGTACAACTGTATTGTGTGTGTTCCCTCCAGAACCCTTTTGCGCTTTTGACGATGTTTTTGGTCGTGAAAGCTTTGTAAGGACCGTTGGCGTAGGAAATAAACATTTCTGATTTCTTTCTCTCTCTCTCTCTCTCTCTCTCTCTCTCTCTCTCTCTCCAAAACGCACACATTTATAGCACACACGCGCGCGCGCGCACTGGATACAAAAAAGCGAGTTAAACTTAAAGCCAGTTTAATGGATAAAAACAACAACAACATAAAAACAACAACTGAGTCACACCCACGACCAATGCCTCTGGTTTTTATTGTACAAAAAATGCCTTCCTGGGCTATTATGGCTCTTCAGTCATGACAAATTTATAACAGGTTAAAATGACTGAATAGACAAACGAAACAGATTATTAATGGAGATGAACATAAAATCTGTTTAATGGATAAAATCAACAACAACAACAAGATCATAAAAAACAACATAACATAATACAACAACATAAAATACAACAACATAAAAAGAACATAAAAAGATAACAACTGATTCACATCCATGACCAATGTCTCTGGTTATAAATGTAACCAAAATGCCTTCTGGGTTGTTATGGGTTTTCGTGACGAATTTATAACATGTTAAAAAAATGACTGAATGGACAAAAAAATTAAACAGACTAACTCATTTACAGCTATAGAATCTGGATAAAAATCAGTTGGTGGGGAAGTTTTCAGGGCATCCTCATTTAGACTACCTTTGTGGACACCACCCGCTTAAATTGGCCACAGACATTTCGGAGGTAAATGTTCTCCTCGGACCTATCTACCCCCTTCATCGGGAAAAGGGGTGGGTGTGGCAGCCATCTCCGCGAGCATTCGGAAGTGGCTGTGTACACCACAATGGTGGTTTGAAGGAGGGTGCATGGCAGCCGCGAATATCTCTACATCCGACCCCCATGAACGGGGTCGGAGGGTGTTGTGAGCGAGATAATCACCTACATCTCCATCCACGTATGCAGAGAAAGCCTGTGATTCCTGCATATGATGTTGATTATTTTTTCTCGGACAACCATGTGCTCGGCCTGGCTACCACGTAAGTCAAGGCTTATAGCACGGTGCAGGCAGTTCCCATCCCCTACAATGTGGTTTAACTCGGAAGGGACCCCAAGATCTTGGGTTGGACACCGTTTGGGCAAAGACAAAGGGCCCGAAAGGCCCAATCTTGCACACTGGCGAACTCTTCATTCCACATTAGTGGGGTGAAAGGCTAGCCCCTCGTGTGCACCACAATATTTTACTTCTCCTTCTTCCCCGTCTTCCAGTTTTCTTTTCTTTCCGCTACAACTGCCCCGGTCTCCGCCCTCTCTTACCCCCTCCCTCTCCTCTCTTCCCAAGTCCCTCTCACTCCCTTCGCTTTCCCATGTCCTTCCAAACTCCTTTCTCTCCTTTCTCCTCCCCCCTGTGTCTCCCGTCTCATCCCAAGTCCCTCTTTCTCCACTCTCCTTTCCCCTCTCTCTCGTCCGCTCTCCTATCACGCAACTCCCTTCTCCCTCTCCTCCTATTCCACTGTCTGTTTCAAAAAAGTCTTACACCCGTGTTTGCTTTCCAAAGTCATCCCAAGTCCCTCTTTCTCCTGTCTGTTTCCCACTCTGTCTCGCCTCCTCTCTTTCCATGTCCCTTCCACCTTTCCTTCCACTCATGCCACTTCCTCCTCCCTCTCCATCCAGGGCACTTCCTCCTTCCTCTCCTCCCAGGCCACTTCCTTCCTCTCCTCCCAGGCCACGTCTTCCTTCTTCTCCTCCCAGGGCACTTCCTTCTTCCTCTCCTCCAAGGGCATTTCCTCCTTCCTCTCCTCCCAGGGCACTTTCTTCTTTCTCTCCTCCAAGGGCACTTCCTCCTTCCTCTCCTCCCAGGGCACTTCCTCCTCCCCTTCCGCTCCCGCCACTTTCTCCTCCCATGCCACTTCCTCCTCCTCCTCCCATGCCACTTCCTCCTCCCTCTCCTCCCACGGAACTTCCTTCTTCCTCTCTTCTTATGCCACTGTCTCTTTAAAAAAATCTGAAACACGTGTCTGTTTTTTGGAATCCTCAATGTGGCGTAAGAGCATCTCTTTGGACCCATTGAAGCACTTGATCAGTTCCGTCTTTCCTGTCAGCATACAAAAGTTGCTTATGACCGTTGCGGACGCCATAGCCTCTCTTGATGACACCTGGGGCATTTCTTCGTCTTCTTCCTCTGAAGATACATCGGAATCTGGGATTCTGGAAGTGCACGGTTCTGTTGCTACATCCGGTGCAGCTGTTGGATCCTCGGTGAGCACTTCCTCATCAACAATGAAGTAATCAGATGGGGGGACGTTCCACTCCTGAAACAGGCAAGAAAGGAGCGGCTCCACTTCCTGCAGGTCTTTCTCAAGGCAGGGTTCTGAATCTGATGTTGTCTGGTCATCTGAGGAATGACGGAAGCCAGCGTTGCAAAAGCAGTGGGCAATGGTGTCTGTAGTGACCTTTTCTCATGACTGCGTCGTTATGAGTATGGCATCAAGAAGAGTTGGCTGGTAGGTACCTCCTCCGCCCTCAGTGCAGGCGAGATGGTTCAAACACATGGAGCTCCTGTACTTCACTTTGAAATTGTGAATGATGCCCGCATCAAGGGGCTGGAGTTTTGATGTCGCATTTGGCGGAAGGAACAGTACCTCGACTGCACGGAGATCAGGCAATTTGTGACTGGAACAGTTGTCCATCACGAGTAGGATCTTCCTATTTTGCCTTTCCATGTCTCTGTCAAACTGAATTAGCCAGGGTTCGAAGATTTCGTTTGTCATCCAAGCAGATGAGTTGCTGTCATATTTCACAGGCAAACCTTTCTTGACGTGTTTGAGGCATCTCGGATTCGCGTATTTGCCAATAAAGATTGGCTGACGCTTGTCTTCACACACACACACACACACACACACACACACACACACACACACACACACACACACACAGTCATTAACCCATTCACTCACACACACACACACATACACACACACACACACAAACACACACACACACACACGCACGCACACACACACACACACACACACACACACACACACACACACACACACATTTTACTCAACTGTAGATATCTGAAGTTTCAGCAACTGTAACAATTGAATTTTCGGTAAATATGTAGATTTCGGGAAATAAAGAATTAATGTCCGAAATCGCCACGAAATCCGTTTGGATTTCGGAAATATGATTTTTTTAATACCGAAATCCGCGGATTTCGATGTTTAGATTGTAAATACCGAAATCCACTGTATTCCGGTAAATAAATACCGAAATCGGCGGATTTGCGTATTTGATTCTTTATTTACCGAAATCCACGGAATCCACGCTTGATTCCGGTGGATTCCGGTGGATTGCTGTGGATTTCTGTGGATTCCGGTTGGATTCCGATGGATTCCGTGGATTGACCCCCTAAATTAAAGGCCATCTGTGTTCGGGATTTGTGTGGACTGTCCTCTCCTGCCTTTATGATTTTAGGGCGCTCAGACAATGTCAAAACTCTACGTTTGCCTGTAACTTTCGCTTTGCTGTGCGGGTCCGCCATTTTGCAAGTTCGAGTCGCTATGGAAGGAAATTTATTCTCACCACAATTTGGTGACTTGTGTCGACTTTCGTGTTCTTGCTGTGCGGGTCCGCCAATTTGCAAGTTCGAGTCACTATGGAAGGGAAATTACTCTCACCACACTTTGGTGACTTGGGTCTACTTTCGTGTTCTTACAACCGGTTTTGCAACAACACATTTGTGCTGCTCGGGACCAGAGATTTGCTTTCATACAACCGGACTTTTATACATCCGATTTTCATACAACCGGAAAATTCTAAGTAATAACAAAGAGTAGCTTCTGCCGGGACCCTGCCTGCCCCTTTCATACATCCAGACTTTCATACATCCGGTGTTTTATACATCCGGTCTATACTGTATATAAAAACCGCTAGCGCTGAACCTCCAGGTTTTGGCATATTAAAAAAAAAGAAAAAAAAGATCGGGTTCGAACCCGCAACCTCTCGAGAAAAGCTCTCTCTCTCTCTGCCCCCCCCCCCCCCCCCCCCCCCCCCCTGTACTCCCTTTCCTTATCTCGAGCCGCTGGCTCCTCTCCCGTGGCTGGCATTGTTCTGTCAGCTTTGATCACGTCAGGCATTTCGCCATTCCGTTAATTAAACAGCCCTCGCCATTCCATCAATTGACACTTTAGGGAGGTACGACCTTAAAAAACCACTTTCTCTTCAAGCCTCGATTCTGAAAGTTTGATACATTCAATCGGACCTAACTTCCAGTAAGTGTGCAAAATCTCAAGGAAATCCGTCCAGTAGTTTTTGAGATATAAGCCGTGGAGTCGGGACAGACAGACAGACACACACACACACAGACAGACAGACAGATAAAGTCTGTAGGACCTCCAGTAAACCTGGAGGGATAAAGTCTGTAGGACCTCCAGTAAACCTGGAGGGATAAGATGTCTAGAAGCAGAGAGAGAGCGCCGAGCGATACATGTGAGGAGCAAGGAGAACTCGTGGGGCTGTTGGAGCGTGTTGAAGCGCATTCGCCATTGCTGTATCCTATGCCAAGTCCTGGAATAAACATCCAGTAAGTTACACCTGCCCGTGTCCATCTTCCTACCTTCCTGGCGCAAGCGAGGACGAATCGTAGGTGAGACCACGTGCACGCGACGTTTCATGCACAGAGACAAGTGGTCCTTAGGATTTTTCGTAACATAATCATTGAGTGAATTGTGTGAGTGTGGAGGGATTGATAATGGGTCACCACCTCAACTAGCAATTATTCTGTCTCACTGCACTACCATATCCAATGTGGAATGTTCTACGAAGTGAAAAACTGATGTGATATCTGAATCGTTAGTTATTTCGTCAATCAACAACTTCTTCACCGACTCTGGCGCCAGAACGCAGCTATGTTCTTCCGCCTTGCGAGATGATTGGCCGTTTTTCTAGCTGTAGGACCGCCTCACTCACCCTCGACTAGCCATTCAAAGAGAATCGCGAGATTTTGGGCCAAACAAACGAGCTCTACCACCGCGCACTCGGCTAATTTCAGGGAGATTTCCGACAGAGTGATCTCCCCCTTTTCCCGGAGCGCTTGTGCGAGATACACGTGTATAGTAATTGTTGTATCTATGCCATGTACGAGAGGAATAAAGTTTAGTGTATGAATGGCAGAATGCAAGTGCGTGCAAGGGCTTTTAGATTATTTCTTGAAGGCAGAAATGAAATATGTGACACATCGTTCGTTCCGTCGTTCATAAACGTGAACACTCATCAGCCGAGTACGTCACTGGAGAAGAGTGTTTTATAAACACTAAAATGAAAATTCCCACCCAAATAGTCGCAGTACACCAGATCTCTCTTTAAAAATCTAAACACAATTTTCTCCATGGGAAAGTACGTCCTTAACAAGCTGGTCTAAATAAAGAAATAAACACGGACACATATGGTCAGCGCTCTGAGCAGCAGCTAGACGATCGAGCAGTAGGCTGCGATGGAATCTTGGGCCTCCCATTAGAGAAAGCGACTGGCATCAATAGAACGCTTTTCCTCTCATAACTTTGAACAATATGGTGTTTCTAGCAGGAATTAGAATCGACGCTTTAATTGTCTCATAGCTGAAAATGAAGCGACGAAGGCACGGATGAGAAAATTGGGGGTCAGCAGCTCTCTATTGCGGAGGGCCGCTATTGCGGAGGGAGGGCCGCTATTGCGGAGGGCCGCTATTGGGGGGATTTTTTTTTAAACAAGAGTTCTTAGGCCGTTTTGAATCTTTTGTCCTAAAACGCCTACAAAACCATAATATTTTTGTTACTTTTTTTTTCGAAACTTAGAAAATGTTTCGTTTTTTAAAATGGTTTTTTAGGCGTTTTAGGACAAAAGAATCAATATGGCCTTAATAACTTTTGACCAAAAAAAATCATGCAATAGCGGCCATCTGCAATAGCGGCCCTCTGCAATAGCGAACACATTCCTCTGCAACTAGGGATGCAGACGAATCTAGAATGCACTCAATCTATGTCTATCCTGCTGTATACTGAAGGGCGGGGGCAGGGTAAAGGAAAATTAATAGGCCTACAAAAGTCTTTCCGCACTTTGTACTGTCTTCGTCATCACAGTTTTTAACAAATTTTGCATTCTTAACAACAGTAAGTTCTCGTGAGGTACTAAGGTGAAAGGAGTTAATTTTATGCATCACAAACAATGGCATTTAATTATTTTTCTTTTCTTCCCCGTCAAATCTTGACGTCTTGAATTTTGCACCCATTTACTACATCTCTTGTCGTCTCGGGGAAAGCGGAAAAAAGATTATCCACTATAGCTGCATGAATATCTGGCATTTAAACATGCAGCACAATTGGTTCGGCGTGGATGCGTTGACCTGCTTTCCATTTGTAAAATGTAGGAGCTTTCACGACCTATTGATGCATTCAACATACAGCTTTGATAAATTAATGCTGTGCATGGCTTACATTTTCTTTGTATGGGTTTCTAGTATCCCAATATAGAGCGTTCTCTGTGCGAACCGGAGACAGGTCGACCATTGAATTGTGCAAGGAGTTGGCTAGTTCACCTCTTGTAGTGACCTCTTTGCATGCGCATTAGATGGGATATCCCAAGATAATAATAGATATTCATCTGGGTCATTACTTCGTTGTGGCGACCAAGTAGCGTCTCATGCACACCTTACTGTGGTAGTTGGGAACAACTCAAAGTTGTGAACAACGAAGTAGACAACTACGACGTAGTTACCACCTCCATAGTAGGTTCATATGCACCCCACCACTGCAGCAGGTATGAGTGTGGGTAGCAATCGGGAGCGAAGTGCTTGCTGCAGACGACCGAGTATGATGTTTGCACAAAATTTGCACGGCATGTTCGTACAAAGCGCACCCACTGGCAGTTTAATGATGGGTCCAGCGGAAATCTAGGCGCCCCAACTCCATCTGAGTTTCTCAAGGAATTTCATCATCTGCGCATTTCCTCTTCAGTGAAACAACCGGTGTAGACTCCCAGCTCGTGGAAACTGCATCGACAGACACCGCGAGTTTAAACGACTTGAGTCTCTATGACGTCACTTCCTTTTTTTCTATGTTTCCAGCAGGTGAGGTTTTCAACAATTAATTAATTACAAATTAGAACTGACTTTTTCAGCCAAATGAACTCAATGATGGATTTGTGTATACCTTTAGCCAGCCTCTCAATGATTTTGACTGAGTGCTCTCCTAGATCTTTAATTAAGAGCGTCAGCTATGATAAAACTCCCATCTGCTTTCATCACCCTACACCAGCTTAACCCGACCCACCATGGCCCAGTAGCTCGACTCGGAACCCTAGAAACCCCAGGTGGCCCAGTTTAAATGACAAGAAAAATTCAGGCGTTGGCATTGATCGAGGTTTTGCCTGCGGCTCGCAAAAAAAAGAGAGGGCATACTTGTGTTACAGTATAGGACCTTAATGCCAAAGTGTCTTTTTCTTCGCGTTGCTCTACAGGTAATTCGGCATACAATCGCCCCATCCACCCTCCTTATCAATAAAAAGAACAATAAAACAACCAGGTAGTCATAGAGACAATACAATGCAAATGCTCCGTCAATATGAATGCTCTCTCAGTAGTACTTTGACTTTCAAGCCTACTCCGACGAGATTTAAACCCCACACCACCCCCAACAAACTCCAGCTGAACGATTCCAAAACTGAATGCCTTCTTGTCAAGTCTCAGAGACTAGTGACGACTCCATCCCTCCCGTCTTCTGTCAGGGTAGGAGACGCTGACGTCGCCTTTGTTCCATCAGTCAAAAACCTTGGTGTAACCCTTGACTCTCATCTCTCTCTTTTCGACTTTGTCCAAAACACTTGCAAATCTGCATACATACAACTCAGACAGATAAGCGCAATCAGACACCTTCTCACTACTCAAGCTACTACTATCCTAGTCTGTGCTCTTATTCTCAGTCGCCTCGATTATTGCAACGGCCTTCTTGCCGGCTGTCCCGCATATCTCACCGATAAACTTCAAAGAGTGCAAGATGCTGCAGCTCGACTCATCTGTAAGTCAAAAAAGTCAGATCATCTCACTCCTCTCTTCCGCTCTCTCCACTGGTTGCCCATTAGTGCTAGAGTCCAATACAAGATTGCCTGTCTTTGCTACCATTACTTCGCTGAATCCCTTCCTCAATATCTCTCTAAACCCATGCGCACCTACACACCCGCTAGACAGCTACGCTCTTCCGCAGACACAAGAATCCTCAGGTTCCCGGAGGACCCTCCAGTTAAAACAAAATTTGGTGAACGCTCTTTCTTTTATCAGGCTCCCTCTATCTGGAATGACCTCCCCGCCTCTGTTCGTCACTCTACATCTCCCTCGACCTTTCGCTCTGCTCTCAAAACTCACCTCTTCTTGAAATCGTTCCCGAATCCTGTCTAAGTTTCTTCATCTTCCTCCCCTCACTGTTCTCTTTGTACTAGCTTGCCTAAGCCCCCTACCACCCTCCTGTCTCTCCTCCCCCTCTCCCCAGTTTCATGGTTAAGCGGTGACGCTGTACATCAGTTTGTCGAATGCCTGAAGTGAATGTCTGACTCCTATGTTATTAAGTTTATTAAGTTACCTTGATGTGATTGACTGTTATTGTATATTGTAATGGTTGTGTATGTATGCGCCTTGAGCATGTCTTAACTCATGGTAAGGCGCTATATAAATCCACACATTATTATTATTATTATAAGATCACATGCTACCATGCCCGGATTTGTTAAGAGTAACTCTAAAACTGATATTCCTCTTTTCGTTTAAAACAGTGCTCAGTTAGACCTTTCGTGGTTGCTTCTTCAGCCGTATTGTCCTTTGCTGCTCTTTACGGGTACGAAAGCAAAACCATTTTTTCCCGTGTTGGCCTTCGTTCTCTCAGGCCAGTTCTCTGCCACAGCCAACCATACACTAGTTCACTCTGAACATCCTCTCCTTGTTCTGAGTAACATAACTAATCTAACAAACATGGATACTTTTCCCATGAGGTGGCAAGCGATGACGACCCCACCCATCCTTAATGCAACAGCAAAGAACAAGAAACAAGCTAACAAACAGTGCAAACTGTTTTTATTGATTGTGCCAAGGACTACAAAAATTGTGAACACCCAATGCCTGACAATACCTCGAAATTCCCCTTGCTTGCTGTGCATGAAGGCTCGGCATCGCTCGAATCAAAACTTATGTCAAAATGACAGTGCTGACTTGGTGTAAGCAATAATATTTCGATGCTCACTTCAAGGGAGGTTACACAACAAACTAAGGGCTAATGTAACAAAACGCCCACAAACAAGTCGCCCTTCACAGCACTGCCTTTGGCGTCTCTGATGAAACGTACGTAGTTGCCACAGCCTCAGTCAAAACAGTGGAAACTTACTGAAACACTGCCGTTAACTACAAAGTAGATCAAACTAGAATGCTCAGTGGAGAGGGAGAGATAAATAGTAGAACACGTGACGCATGCACCGAGAACTCAGATGTAAAACGTGTGACACCAAAAGCAAAAGCAATCTCAGTTTTGAGTTATAACCATCTGGCAACTACAAAAAACGCCTACATAAGAACGCATTAAAACAAAGTTTACTCTATTTAGGTGATCTAGAAATATCACAGAGTACATATTTCATTAAATAAAATTAAATTTCATGTAAAACTAGGTAGTGATAAGTCATAGCAACAACTGCCTCCAGCACCAACAATGTTTCTGTATCAACAACGTCGACGATAATAAATTGCCTCGACAAACAAGATTTAGACGTCGTCTTAGATATAACAAAATCTTACTGACGAACCCTACACTCAATCAATTAAATATGCACTTACTTAGTATCTTGATGTACTCTTTTGAAAGTTATCCACCGAACAGCAGCTTATCTGCCGCACTAAGACAGAAGTCAGCAAACTTCCTGATGGTTATTCCGCCATAAATCGCAAGGCATTCATTTCTTAAGTGCACCAGCTGACATAACGTGCTCGACAATGCGTCACTCACCTGCTGCTAGAAACAGTTGATCCAAAAAACAGGGACACACATCAGTGCCATTTCAGGTTTTAACTACATTGCGGCAGCAAAATTTCGATATGATTGGGATTTTGCAACTTTCTGGTCCAGATTATATGGGCATCACAACATACGGTAGGTCGAGGTTCCGGCAGAATCGAAGTTTTTCATTTAGCATTTCAACCTCCATCTGTACAAAGTTGCAAAATCTTTACATTTAATACCATTTGAATGCTACCGTAACCCACAACCAGTTAAAAAGTTTAGAGCTGCCACCTCCCCAAGAACAATTCAATAGCCTAACGTCTTGACTGCGTGAGAGTACCCAGGTATTTTTATTTGTAGAACAAACAGGTGGGTCATTAAGTTGCTATCACTGCACAAAAATGTCAGGGCAGTGTTGAGTTATCCGCTGTTTCTGATACTGTTTCACAAGCTGCGTTATGAACCACACCACACTGACGTTATGTTCACCGTCTCTAGGAAAAAATCTCCATTCAACATTGTACTCCATGAGTTCACACTAGTATTCAATTCATCGTAGCATGCACATTAACTTCTTTTACATGCACTTTCATGGGATATTTGGACATTAACTGGGAGGTCGTTGGTTTGGTCCCTGCCTGAGATCTTGAAACCGTGTCTATTCTCTGCAGGGTTTCTGCTCTGGTAAGGAACACCTAGTTGTGAAATATAAAAGGGCATTGCATAAACCAAACACACAACATACAGGATGGGGCAACCGCAATACATCTACTTCTTCCTCTTTGCACAACCTGGATTTCTAGAGCACTGTGCAGTCTTTTCACTGAAATCGAGTCCATCAAACCATTATACAAGAAAAGGAAGGGCATGCTTCACTTTGTCACTTTCTCGCTCCTACCCCAGGAATAAATGATAGCATGAGATTAGCCTGCAAGTGTTGCTGTGAATTTAAAAAAGAAGTGGACAGCTGACACACAGGGGGGCTAGACACTGAGGACAATATCAATACATGACAATTTAAATCCTATCACTCTGGCAAAGCAGATGTCTCTGGCATCTTCGAGCCACAGAACAGCTGCTCAGAGAATTGAGAACAGACTGAAGTACCATTACATATATCCTTTAAAGATGTAATACCTCATTGCAGAGTTCGAAATACTATCACAGTCACTGGTTTTTAACAGTAAAGTGTGCAGAAATGCCAATATGCAATAATTTAATCAGATAAGAACTGGTGTTCATGTACAAGTGTACTCATTAGTTTTGAAAGTATACAAGCATAATTTTAACATGTTTGTGCTTCTAGTACTAATCACAGCAAATAGAATGGGTATTTTCAGATTCAGACAGAGATATGTCATTAATTTTCTAGCATTGCTTTAATAGAAACAACCATTTTGTTTTTGTATTGTTACTGAATCACATTCAGGTCTGAATAAAGCATTAAATCACACTTCCCATTCTCGGCTAAAACATATTGCCATTTAGAAACTGCCAACTATTAAAAGTAGAGATAGAAACAGCTTCCTCATCCCACATATACTCTATGGATGGCATAAAGCAATGGCTTACAACAAACGACAGTAGGCATAATTTCCCAAATGTCTGCATCTTTCTGGTCCACAACAAAAATTGAAAAATGAGTTCACACCACGATAATGTAATGAGTCATCAATCAAGGATCAAGGTTGGTCCAAGGAGAAGGAAAGTAACTCATACGTGGTCCATAGCAAAACCACCACAGCACTGATTAGTCATGGGGAGACAAGTGAAAGCTGTTTGTGCAACTCCAATCAACCGTTCACCAACTGGTTTGAACACATCAAGTGGCATGAAACAAGTCAGTCTTCAAATATAGATATCTCTCCAATTATGAAATACATGTATGTATCATTATAAATTCACTGCACATTCAAAAGCACTGGAACTCCAAGAAAGACAAGCAAAATTTACATTTTGAACTAATGAAACATTTCATGCACATGTACCAGGATATGTATAAATATCTACCAAGTAATTTAATAAATTCCTGCACTTGATATGCACAGTTTCTCTGTGCCTTCAATTGTTGTGTACCTGAAGCAGTCACAACTATTATTGCTGTACATGACAAAACAAGGAATTTATCAATATTAACTCATAATAGACACAGGTTAATTTAGCATCACAGTACTCTTTACTTTATGCAGACTTTTCTCGGCCCAACACTAATAAAATATTAGCACTGTCCAGCATTAATGTTTCCAATGAGCCACATGACAATACTCTTTAAATAAGATCTTAATCTAAGGGGCAAAACATTTGCTAGAGTATGTACTGCTTACACAAACATATAGGCATGCACACACACACACACACACACACACACACACACACACACACACACACACACACACACTAACACACACACACACAAACACACACATTTATGTAACACATGCTGAGAACTCTTTTCCATTCACATCTATCACAATAACACCACAACTAACGAAACATAAAAATGACATCAAAATACTTTCCATGCTTCCAAACAAAAAACCCAACAGATCCCTGAAATCAATACATATTTATAAATGTTAGACAATGTAAGTTCCCCATTGCTAGATATAGAGTGGATTCATACTTACCTAGATTTCTAGCTATTTCTGTTAGCAAATAACTATTATCAAGTTTTAAATATCCATGCTGTTGTTATTGTGCAAGTGCAAGTTCTAATGACTACATATAAAACAAACTATCATATCTGTAAATGAGCATAAATGCAACCCTGCATACAGAATGCAGCACACTGACGCCAATCGCAGGAAAAACATGGCAATAAAATCAGATCTAGTGCAACTTTTCACCTTAAAAGTAATCATGGGTTTCAAGGTCTATTACAATAATATTACAAGGTCTCAAGAACAGATCATCTGTTCATAGCATCATCACTATTTCCTTGCATTCCAACTTAATGGTCAGCATCGAACCATAATGATCACTAACAGCAGTCAGTGTAGATCTGAACACAAAAACTGGAAACAAAATTTCTTGTGGATGCAGATGAAGTCAATTTTGGTGAACTATCAGTAGTTGCTTGGACATTCTGGAGGATGGAAATAGCCAAAGATGTTTAGCTCGTACAGAGAGGCCAGGATGGTGTACAGAACATAGACCACTAGAAGGATGACACCAAATTTTCGGTTGAGTTTCCAGCCATTGATGTGAGTGGCAATCAGTAGAAATGCCACCGTAGACATCAGAGTAATGCTGGCGTATGTCAGACCTACAAAAAAGGGTGGGAAAATTGCCATTTAAAAACAGGCAGTCAAACAAACAAACAAACATGATAATTAAAAAACAATCATTTTCCTCAGCACATAAATTTTCTTTTCCTCTGTAGTGACTTCCTGCAATGGAAGTTTAATGCATTTAACATGTTTTAAAGAAATAAGAAATATGTGAAATTACTGATCTGAATAGAATTATTTCCACACATAGCTTCAGCAGAGAGAGGCAGGCAGGTGGGCAGGTAGGCAGACAGACGAACTGACATACAGGTGAAGAGTCACAAATATCTTTAGAATTTTTTTCACCATACACTTTCTCATACAGGGATCTATATAGTGTTTTGACTACATGATTCAGTGGATTAGAAATTAAAATAAAACAAGAGGGGCAAAGCCCATACGACTCACATGCTGACCTTGACCTTAACATGACCTTGACCTTTAGGTGACCTTCAAGGTCAAGGTCAAACAACTAAACCTAGCAATGACATCATACACTAAGAAATGCTTTACACATTTTTCCTACCAAAATACATGTCATGCAACACAAAGCTGTTAATTCAAGACATAGGAAGCACAATGGTGCTTATTGGCACTTTAAACTTCCTGACACTCTTGGGGGGAGGGCCACACCTGGTTAAAGTTCCAGGTGCCCATCTACTGCCCTGAACTTGCACAACTTCCGTGCACAGTGGGGGTGGGGGTTTGTCTGCTTCCGCTACTGGTGAGCAGCGGGGCTCTGGTCTCTGGTGTTTCGGCGCATCCAGATCCAGACTGATGCCCTCTCTGCAGCTTCTGCCATGGCTCTTGCTGCCTTTGTGCACTGAAGGCTTGAGAGGCCGAGCTGTCTGCAGGCGCTGTGGACTGTGTGGCCTACGAAACCCCTTGCTCCCAGTTCAACAGCGTGGATGGTGGCACAGATGCCCTGGCTTCTCAACTAATTGGCTAGGGGTTCATATTTTGCCAGCTTGACTTTGTGCCATTCTTCCAACTTTTCCTCCATTGGCACAGTCAGCTCCAAGAGTATCATCCTCCTGGACTCTGCAGAGTAGAGCACAATGTCTGGTCGCTGCTCTGTCTCTTTGATCTCTGAGGGGCACTGTCCTCCCCTTTCAGATCAGTTGTGAGTGTCCAGTCTTGTGCAGCTGTTGGGATGCTGGGTGATGCCGTTCTTCTGCGAGTTGTGTGCCCCGACTCTTCAGCCCTCACGATCCTCTTCTGCTGTGGGGAACCTTCTTCCGCCGAAGCTGCATTGGCAAGTGGAGGACCTTGTTGTGGCGCCACATGTACCGTAGTAGTTAACAAGTTGGGGCACCCACCTCACCCCTAATTAGCCGACTGCTGGGCGCCACAACTTGTCAACTACTAGAGAGAGAGAGAGAGAGAGAGAGAGAGAGAGAGAGAGAGAGAGAGAGAGAGAGAGAGAGATTGACTGATTGATTGATTGATTAAACTTCATTTTTCAAGGGAAATACATGAATTAGGCATAACTGCCTATCTTACATCCAGCCCTTGTTAAAACAAGAAAACAAACAAACAAATCCAATCCCATCCCCCACCCCTACCCACCCACCCACCCTCTATCCCACACAAAATTCACACAATAACACAAGTTACAATCAATTCATGGTAACGAAATACCACGTTGAAAATAGCCACAAAGTGAATTTAGAATAAGATGAAAGTATCTAGGATGACTGCATAAGAAAAGTATGTAGTTTCAGTTTAAAATTCTCTAAAGATTTCGCAATTTTTAGAGAATTGGATAGTGTGTTCCACATAGTAGCCCCTGAATAAGATAGGCTATGTTTAAACAAATCAATCCTAGGTTGTGGTATTATAAAGTTATGTACACGAATATTTGAATGTTGGAATAAGTTTATCAAATAATCAGGCACATCATAATCATTAATTCTTTTCATTAAGACACATTTATTGAATTGTAAATGCTTATGAAAAGGCAATATGTTAAGTTCTTTCATTTTGTCATTTGTAGATAGTGAACTATCCGTTATCATAAGCTTAGAGGCTCTTCGATACAATGACTTCAGCCTTTTCAAGTTAGCGTCACTACAGCCATCCCAAATTGTTGACGCATAATTAACGTGAGATAAGATATGAGCATGGAAGAAGATTTTGCAAGTTTGAACGTCAACAATATGTCTTAATTTGGAGAGAAGAAATAGATTAATTGATATTTTTTACAAATATAATCAATGTGTGATTGCCATCCTAAATGATCATCAATTATTACACCAAGAACTTTGTGCTCAACAATTTTTTTCGATTCTCAAAGAATCAAGAACAAGAGGAAGAGATAAAGGATATAGTTGATGTTTTTGTCTCGTTGTTATCACCATATATTTCGTTTTGGAAGGATTAATGACCATATGATTCGAAGAGCACCAGGAACGTATTTCATCCAGGCTTCTTTGAAGTTTTACTGCCACATATTCAGTCCTGACACCTGAGGTTGAAAGTGTTACATCATCAGCAAACATATCACATGTAACCTCTTTATCAGAGATATGTAATGGTAAGTCATTGATGAATAGGCAGAACAAAAGAGGACCTAAGACAGAACCTTGTGGCACACCCACTTGTAAATGACCACAAAAAGAAGCATGTCCATTGAAATAGACATACTGCTGTCTGTCTTTTAAGAATGATTGAAAGAATTTCACCGTGTTACAGCCATTTAGATATAGTGATAATTTTTCAATCAAAATGTCATGATGAACCATGTCAAACGCTTTCTTTAGATCAAGAAAGATGGAACCAATCAACTGTGACCTATTAATGGCACATAGCCAAGAATCAATCAATCGAGTTAATGCTGTGTGGCAAGAATGTTTTGGCCGGAAACCCGATTGAAGAGAATAAAGTAGATCATGTTGATCCAGATATGCCATCAAATGCTTGTGAATATGCTTTTCAAGTGGCTTTGATAGTATAGAAAGTATTGAAATGGGTCTAAGATCATCAATATTCAAAGGGGTCTTCATTTTTGGTAAAGGAATAACTTTCGCTATTTTCCATTCATCGGGGAACGTGTGATTGATGATACACAAGTTATATATATGAGTGAGAGATTCAATAATGTATGGAATAGAAATTTTCAAAATGAAGGTGTTAATACCATCATGTCCAACTGATTTCTTATTCATCTTCTCAAGAAATATGCCAACTTCATGAATGCCAAGAAGTGGTATCTCAAATTCTTTAGACTCGGACAATCTTCCTTTGCAAAAATCACTCAAAATTAATTCTTACTTTGCACATTGACAGTCTGTAATAATTTTGGGCCACAGAAAGAAAGTGAGCATTGTATTCATCAACATTAACTGTCAAAGATGCTACAGCAGATTTAACTTTGTTTCGATTAGTAAAGGTATTGATGGCTTTCCACACTGAAGCCGTATCCTTATTATCTTCTATAATCTTTTGAAAATATTCTTTTTTAGCTTTTCTTACCAGACTCTTAACAAAATTACGTTGTTTTTTGTAAGCTGGGAAATCTCCATTTTTTCTTAATCGATCTCTCACAGTCATTGCTAACATTACATCCTTTGTCATCCATGGTGGAAGCGTTGGATGACGTACATCTTTTTCATAGGAGCATGTTTGTCAATAACTGATAGGAAAAGACTATACCAAAGTTTCAGTGCATTGTTAGGGTTCGCAACATTAACTACACTATAAAATGGAGTATTCTGTAAAGCTAAGCAGAATGAGTCTATATTAAATTTCTTGAAACATCTATAATGTATGTAGGTGTGGTGATCTTTCCTGCACTTAGGAGTTCTGGAATGTAGAGAGCATACTATTGGATAGTGATCACTAATACCTACATTAGGTGACCATACATCTTTAACAATACAACTGTTTGTGGTATATAGATGATCTATCAAAGTTGATGTCGCCTGTGTGACTCTTGTTGCAGTTTGAACTAATTGTGTGAGACCAAAGAGAGCAATGGTAGAATCCCATGCACAATTCTTTTTGAAATAATCAATATTGAAATCGCCCAACAGAACCACATTCTTTTTGAAGGCACAAACTTTGTCCATCATTTTTACAAATTCATCATACCAACAGTAGGTAGATGCAGGATTTCTGTAGAGAAATCCCAACATAACAGATGAGTGCACATTACTTTTCACTTCAAGCCATAAACATTCAACATTGAACTTTTCTAAATCTGATCTACGAACTACACAGTGTTTCATATCGCAACGAATATATGCTGCCATCCCGGTTTGCCCTGAATGTTCTGCATCTCGTCTCTCAATATAGAAACCCGGAATATCAATCGTATCGTTGCTTATACTTAGATGAAGACGTGTTTCGCATAATCCAAAAATGTGCAACTTTTCTTTCTGAATAAATAAGTTGATGTCCACCACCTTATTATAAAGATGATAGACATTAATGTGTCCAACGCGCAGGTTGTGCTTTGTCATTGAATGTAGCACCAAAACACAATACCCACTCACACACTTGCATACAAATGTTAATTCATTTTTCTAAGTGTAGTAAAGGGCAAGAGAAACCATAGAGGAAGATGTCAGTTCTGATATTTCTAGTGATGTGGGTATTGCCACTGCATATAGGAGAGGGAAGAAGGGGACACATGGATGTAAACGCTGGTATGGAGGCATAGGCATCATTTGAGGGAGAACATGAGGCCACCTGAAGGGATGAAACATCAGACTGTCAGGATGTGGATAGCGCGATGGATGAGATTCATGTGACCTCAGATTCTCCCTACCACGTTCAGGAGGTCTCCCATATGACTCAACAGGCTCAGAGCCAGCAGCAGCTCTTTCGTCCCCAGATCCAAAAGGCAAGGGAGAGGGGACTGGTTTTAGCTCGGGCTCAGGGTCCCTCACTACTCGTGATTTCCTTTCATTACGTCCTTCTGTATTTTGAGTAGGCTGCAATCTGGTGTCGGCAGTGGTCTGCAACACATTTGGTTTCCGAGGTAGAGGGGGGAATTCAACATCATATTTGTTTTGAAATTCATTCCGCTGCTGCACAGGATAATTTTCTCGTAGAGCAGACCCACCATACCTGGACAACGAGAGATTTGAGAAAAGAAATGTCTTGATTTGCCGAAGCAAAACTCCTGTGCCTTTCTCGTTGAGGCAAGCATCATTTGAAAGTAGATGGGTGTTGATGTAACCATTTGCGGACTGAAGCTTTTCCTCAGAAAGAAAGCTTATTCTGTTTCTTTTACAGAGAGCTCGAAGATGTTTGTTGAG
>JAWQFJ010000727.1:65000-130000 GCA_034096865.1 Theodoxus fluviatilis | reverse complement strand
CACACCAGGATGTCAAACACGTTGCTTCCGATGGCATTGGAGACTGCCATGTCACCCAAACCTTCATGAAAAATTACAGCCAAGAATAAAAACACAAGATGGACATGAATGCTACAGCTAATGTACTAATGCAGTTGGGATACAATGATACTTTCTCTGCAAAATAATCTTCTTGTCTATCACTTCTTTTAATGCACTCTCCTTCTTTATAAATCTTGTATCTGAATGCACAGGCAAAACACACAAACGCATATTTACCCCTTCCCCCAAGTCCCAACATGGAAGAGGAAGAAGACAGGGGAGAGGAAGAGGAAGATGATGGAGTGAGAGGGAGAGGAAGATGATGGGGTGAGAGGGAGAGGATGGAGACAGAGCCAAACAGAAGAGGTCAGACTGTACTGACTACTCACCCTCCTTGACCACCAGCACGCTGGCAACCACGTCAGGCAAGCTGACTCCAAACGCCACCATCGTCAATCCCATCACTGTGTCAGGGATATTAATTGTGAATCCTGCCAACACAAAATTATAAAGTCGCTTTCTGCACGGTGGCCAAATGTCTATAGTAATGAGGCTCACATTACCTGTTTTTAGATGGTAATCTGCAGTGAAGTTTTTGGCTACTCCAGACAGAAGTTATGTTGAGCATTTGATTAGAAATAAGAAATCAATCAGAGTACACCATGAATACAGATCCTGTGATGCAGATGATAATGTTTACTGCAAAGAAAACCTTTAAATTATGAAAAGGATTGCAAAACCCTCATAACTAGGGAGCAACTAATATAAAATCATATCATCCAGTTGCCATCATGTTCTACATTATATATGTGCTGTCATACTATGTTTTGCGTTTTTAAACACACACACACATGCATGCACGCTCAACTCTCTCTCTCTCTCTCTCTCTCTCTCTCTCTCTCTCTCTCTCTCTCTCTCTCTCTCTCTCTCTCTCTCTCTCTCTCATATGTACACCCCCAACTGTGTATGCTGATCCTCTGTTTATAAATACATGCATACGCACACACACACACACACACACACAAATATATATATATATATATATATATATATATATAAATATATATTCTACATACACTGCCCTGCACTACACTACACTGACCGATGACGGTGATCATCCAGACCATGACAAAGGAGAAGAAGGAGAGCCAGATGAGGGACATGGTGAAGGTGACCCAGAAGCACTTTCGCCAGCGCTCTGCCCGGCAGTCTGGGATGGTGAAGGTTAGGATCACCTTGATGGGGAGGGAGATCAGCCACAGGAACTTCCTCCACAGACTGTCTGGCACTGTGCACAGACCCTCGTCCTCCTTGGGTACTGGGCAGGCAGACACAGACAGGTGACATTTGCAACAGATTTGAAATTTCATAAATGGGATGGGTATTGTTACATCATGTGGCTAGCTGCTATCACTCTTTTGCTTCGCAATCTCATTCCATTTCAGGGTGTGTATGATTTTTGTTGTCCTTGCTTGAGATAGAAAAGGGTATGGATCAGAATTTTTCAGAGAGAAGAAATAATCAAGAGCTGCACATGTGTCAGAACAGACATGAGAGAAGAAGAGTGAAATCCGAGGAATAAGTTGTTTTGGGACTTTGATTCTGAATCTCCATTAGTGTTCACACTTTTTTAAACTAAGGAGCAAATGTAAACACACCATATATAGAAGTTCTCCATGAAATATTGTTCAACCCAGTAGAATCTGAAATATTATATTACACATGACCAGATTTCCTTACATACTATACGCATTGTTTGGCAACTTCAGCTGCTTTATCAATACACATAGCTATACATTTGTGGCAAAAGTGCTCTGTTTCTTCACTGCATACTCACTATCAAATTAGTATGACATGTGAACCTTAAAAAAATCCAACACGTCATTATTTTTGGCAAAAGTGCTCTGTTTTTTCACTGCATACTCACTATCAAATTAGTATGACATGTGAATCTTAAAAAAATCCAACATGTCATTTCCTTCACCTCATCCCACGTAAGTGAAAAAACAAACAAACAAAAACCCCTCATTAGAATACATTGTCCTGCTGAATAAAATCCTTGAAGCATATGCTAAGCCCCACCCTGGCAAGAAAGATACTTCACAGTGTGTAAGGCAGTCAAATACAGCACCTCATACTACTCGCACCAATGTCCAACTCAACCATCAATCACTTTTCTAATGTAAATGCTCCCCTAGTTACCCCTTGTGAGTTACCCTCATCCAGTTGTCAAATTCAAAGCAGCAAAGCATTAACCTCATGCATATCCTACATTGATACATGTGACCTTCCACTACAAAATGACCTTGATGTCAACTAACCTTATTTAGATATATCAGCCAAATATGGAGAGAGAGGCAATGTATGTCTGTTTCGAGATTTTGACAGATTTGGAACCTTCATCCATTTGTTTATACCAAAATATAATGTTATTGTTAAATTCAGTCATTTTCTTTGCTTAACACTTTCCCGTCCGACCATAAACATTTTAACAATATGGGTTCCATGGCAACAACGGTAATCTCAACATCAAGTTTGTTGAATTGTTTCACTCTTACATGTGACCAAGTGTTCAGTTTTGCAAAACACATAGGAAAACAAATTAATGATGAAAAAAGTATAAAAACGATAAAACAGTCTCGAGAGTGCAGTTAATTATGCGAACGCTTTCCACCATTTTGAATGGTCCACATGTTTTGAACTGTCGATATTCCGTGAAGTTTTTACTCTTGTGGCTACATGATGAGGTTTTCCGAGTCCAGTGATGATGAATGCTGGCTGCTGGAGGATGAGGGTGATGATAGTGTCAGTGATCCTTCACTCTCTTTTTTTGACTCAGACTGTGATGAAAATGCCAAAACTTCCCCTCTGTCAACTGCTCTGGTCATCAGTAAGTACATTTCGTTACATAAATCTGACTGCAAACTTGTTTTTTCTCCGTTTGCAATCAATCCCATGGGGTAGAAGCAAGTGTTGTGAAGATTCTAGAATCTGCTCGAGTGTCGCAGGCACGATTGTTTTTGTATATATCAGTCAGGTCATTGACCGACCCGCGACCGAGTTAAGCTAAAATTGGCTAGTTGTGTCACGGGACGTCAGTTGCGTCGAGTACTGGAGTGTGAGAGTATATTCGATATCGTACTGGAAGTTTCTGGTATTTGAGGAAATGTATATAAGGGAGACACGAGTCAGACACGGGGAGCAGATACGACAGAATTAAGGCGAAAGCTTAACTTTGTATGGAGCAAGTCCTCTGCTGTACTGAGAGCAGAGTGAAGCGGCTACGAGTTGTTACGACGAATTGCGGTGTGCTGATTTTCACCACTGTGTTTCCATCAGTGCGTGAATAAAGTTTATCGGAAATGACCACCAGTGTCTGTCACTTCGATTTCCCAGCGCAAGCCAGGAGAACCCCCATACATCAGGATATTGCAAGAGCGGAGTGCAACACAAGAATACACCATATCAGAAGTATTTCTGATTGAGCTATGACTTTGTTCAAGTTTCATAGATTCTAGTTTACTTGATAACACAGTGTCCTTGAGCAAATGTGGCCACGTGGTCGCTCTGACATCACCTGTTGTTGCTGTCAGCAATATTTCATTGTATGTTGACAGTATTTGTACAGTCTCTGTAATCGTTTCTTACTATTCTAAGGCTTATCCAACTTTTACTGTCCATTTCTCCAGGATGAATGGCTATGGGGACTTTGACAACAGTCCTGATGATCCTGTCCCCCCACCCCCACCCCCACCCCCCACCCCCTTTTGACCAGAGAGAGTGCCTGGGGTCCAGCTGTGCAACATAAGGACCAGAAAAGATGTTCTGCAGTTTACCACCCCAGCTGCCTTCTTCAAGTTCATTTTCACAGTGCAGCAGACCAGAAAAGTTTTGTCAGCTGTCATTTACTAAAGAACTTATAAGGCAGTTTGGTAATATTGACAAGAAGGTTCCTGTTCCTCTGATGGAAAGCAAAGTGTATAATGTTAACCATGCAATGAAGCCAGCTAGGGTCAAAATGTCTAGAAACTGTGTTCAATGCTATCATTTGTTCCATGTTGAAAGTAAATCCAGAGTTAGTGTGAAATCTGCAACAAGCATCTTTGTTTCAATAACAAGAGAAATTGTCTTGTTCATGAGCACTTGTTACCTGTGTGTACATATATTGTTCAATATTGCTGCTGTGTTTTCAAAGTTTCCTAAATTGATCATTGCTTCAGTTCAGTTCAGTTCAGTTCAGTCTCTTAACCCTGAGATGGGTTGTTGAGGCACCACTGATGACTTTCGGACAATCTTCCTCCATCGATCTCTATCCTCTGTGGCTCGCTGTGAGTCAGCAAAGGTCAAGCCTGTCCACTCTTTGATGTTGTCTTCCCACCTCTTTCTCTGCCTGCCTCTCCTTCTCCCACCTGGTACGGTACCTTGCAGGATGGTCTTGGCCAGCCCACTGCCTCTTGACACGTGACCGTACCACTTCAGCTTTCTGCTTTTCACGATTGAGAACAGGTCTTCGTACTGTCCAATTGCTCTCCTGATCCTGTTGCTGACTTCCTCATTCGTGACATGGTCTTTATATGAGATGTTCAGAATCTTGCGGTAGCATCTCATTTCCAGGGCTTGTATCTGTCTCTGTAGTTCAGATGTGAGTGTCCAGGACTCGCATGCATACAAGAATACGGAGATGGCCAGCGTGCGCATGAGCCTGATCTTCGACGCGAGAGTGATATATCTGTCACGCCATATTGGCTTCAACTTTGCCAATGCTGCTGTTGTTTGAGCTATTCTGGACAGTATCTCTGGTTTGGACCCTTCATCAGTCACGATAGATCCCAGGTATTTGAAGTTGTTCACAGCTTCCAGTTTTTGGCCCTTCACTTTGATTTCCATTTATCATTGCTTAGTTTCATTTATATGTAAACAAGGGGTGTGTGATTGCATATTCCAGTGCATATTGTCCATCAACTCAATGAATGGCATAAAACTTTGTCTAATTTGCTTTGTTCACTGGCTTTGTTTAGCAGCCATTAGTAATGGCTGCAGTGATGACCAGGATTTTGTCCTGGAAAATACTGCTTGTATATGAAAAATTGCTAAAAATCTAAATCATGAGATTTCTTTTCCACAGTTGGAATATATATACGGTATATTGCTCCACTCCTACTGTGACCTTTGACATCCCTAGTACCCAACCTTTGCAGATGAAGTACAGATTGCATTAAGTATGTTTTAATCACATGGCAACTGTTGCCAGGCACATATCTCAGTGTGTGCAATGACCAAGTGTACAGTTGACTCCACAAGGGATGCATTGATTTCATTGCCACAGGTGGGAATTTGTCCATTTAAAAATGTTCAAACGGGAGGCAGCATGATTATTGGAAGGGAAAAAGCATTGGAGTGTGACTCAACTCACTGCAATGACAGCTCTGCATTTTGAGGCTATGCCAGATTGGCTATTGAGGGTTGAGAAGTTTCCGCCAACATGGTAAAGGAGATAAGTATGTGAGGAGTTGTAGAAGGGGAGGTAACTAAGGAAAAGGTGGTTTTGCAGTTTGATATTTTATTTAGAGAAAGGAGAGAGAGAGAGCGTGCAAGGGATAACCTCATTGCTGTAAAATGAAAATTGCATTCTTGTTCATTTAGTACCACTACATATTTATGTTGATGCTTTGTGTGATAAATAAACAGATAACTGATATCTGTTTGTTTTTCTTACGTGCAAAGTTAAAACCCCACGCCAAACTCAAAGGTCTCATATTTTAGCCTAAGACACTGCGGTGACGTATTTACAGGCAACGTGTATAGCTTTATGGTGTTGCGACGGGGTGCTGGTCACTACCGCGACCGTCACTACCGCGTGTAACACTACCGGGTGTAACACTACCGCGAGTATAACATTACCGCGAGTAACACTACTGCGCGTAACACAATCGCGATGTAACACTAGCCCGTATGTGACACTCCCGCGCGTAACACTACCGCGTTTACCACGTAGAGACAGAGAACGTATGCAAACTTTTTTTTTGTGAGTTTGTGTCCTAATTTTGATTGGAAGAAACCCATTCAATATATATTCTGAGTGTGTGTTCTAAACGCATGCAAACTTTCTTTTTGTGAGTTTGTGTTCGAATCTTAATTGGAAGCAACCCATTCAATATATATTCTGAGTGTGTGTTCTAATCTTGTGTCAGACCTGTGCACCCTAGATTTTCAAAATCAGAAGATTCTGGGTGAAAAATCAGAAGATTTTTTCTCGAACTCCAAACGACACAAAAACACAACACACACACTGGAACTCCAACACGAAAAAAAATCGTGAGATCGTGAAAACCAGTCATACAATGCTTCAAAAATCGTACATTGTACGATTTTTTCGTACAAGTGCACAGGTCTGTTGTGTTCTAATCTTTTTGAGTTCTTGGTTAACATTTCAAACTTTACATTTCAAACTTTGGCCATGGAGGTAATACAGTCTCGTTAATCCAATGACAAGATCCTCTACAACTGGTATATGTACCGTCGAGACCGTGTAAATAAAACAACGGTCAACTGGCGGTGCGTACAGGACAAATGTAAAGGGAGAATCAGCACTCCACTTGACTACCGCAATGGTGCCATCCGCAATGAAAAGAATGACCACAACCACCCTGCCAACCCAGACGACATCCAGAAGCAGAAAAGTTTTTTTTTTTAAAATATGCTCTGTGGAATTGGAGTTACCATGCATGATTGTGCGTGTGTGTATGATGCTATGATGGAGGTTGATACTATGCTTATATGGTGTATGGGTGTGTGTGCTGATATATAATACTGTGTAATAATTTTGTGTGTGTATTTGTATTCCTTGCCATATCTTATTCTTAATGAGTATTTATGTCTTGATATTGATCTTGTGTGTGCACTTGTTTACTTTGCCATGTGTTAATGACTATATATATGTACATATATATATATATCAAGGACTACTAAAGAGATATATATATATATATATATTTGTGCGCACTTGTATACATTACCTTGTGTTAATGATCAGTTACTGTTTTTTGTAAATTTTATTTCATAAATGTGAACTGTGAAAAAAAAACACACGCACAAATATATAGACTGTGGAATTATAATTATCATTTTTTTAAGTCGCGAAAAGAATTATATATATATATATATATATATATTATAGACTGTGGGATTATAATTATCCTCTATGAAAAAGAAAAAAGAAAAAAAAGTCGCGGCTCTGGTGGGTATCGAACTTAGAACCTTCCGCTTCCGCTTAACCACTCGCCCACGGCAGCTTCTATTAGTGATGACAAGTTTTAATCGTAGACAAACTAAGTGTGACTGACATTCGACGCTCTCTTTCTCGTACAAAACCTTTATTGCCATTAAAACATTTACATGTAAAAATGGAATTTTCCTTCTGCTGCTACCTACTCAAACAAAAAAAAATTAATTAAGAATTATTAAAATGTATTAAACAGTATTACACTCACGCTAATGTTACACGCGGTCGTGTTACTCGCGATAGTCTTATACACGCGATAGTGTTACACACGCTGAAGTATGACACGCGGTTGTGACACACGCGGTAGTAGTAGACTCGCGATAGTGTTGCACGCGATAGTGCTGCACGCGATATTGTGACTCGCGATAGTGTCGCATACCCGTTGCGACACCATACTCAAAGGCAAATAGGCCTCATACTTTAGCCTGAGACACTGCGGTGTCATATTTACAGGCAACATGTATAACCCTGTGGTGTTGCGACGCCATACTCAAGGGCAAATAGGCCTCATATTTAAGCCCGAGACACTGCGGTGTCGTATTTACAGGCAACATCTATAGACTTGTGGTGTTGCGACGCCATACTCAAAGGCAAGTAGGTCTCATATTTTAGCTTAAGACACTCTGGTGTCGTATTTACAGGCAACATGTATAGCTTTATGGTGTTGAGACGCCATACTCAAAGGCAAATAGGCCTCATACTTTAGCCTGAGACACTGCGGTGTCATATTTACAGGCAACGTGCATAGCCTTGTAGTGTTGCAACGCCATACTCAAAGGCAAATAGGAATAATCTTAGCCTTGTGCCAGTTGTGGTGTTGCGACATCATATTCAAAGGTAAATAAATGCATTTAAGCCTTTCGACACTGCAGTGTCATATTCACAGGCAAATTAAGTATTCGGAGCAATCTGGCATTGTGATGCCATATTCACAGGTACATTACTGTATATGTAGCCTTGGCTTATGACTTCGAGTTGCCATACGGGCAAAAATTACTATACCCCCAGTCTCCCAGCTCCTGGTGTTGCAATGCCATACTGAACTACATTGAACCATGTACTTGGAAAAATGTTATGGGATGGAAGGGCTTACTCAAAACTGACTTGCCCACAGATACTGGGAGATATGGAATCCGATGCACCACACCCTCCAATTGAAGCTGCCCCAATTTTCCAGCCTCTCCTGGCTGCAATACAGTCTGCAGTCCAAGCAGCAATCCAGCCACTGACCAAAGACGTGGAGGAGCTCAAGAAAGGCTGGGACAGTACTGGTTAACTTGATGGAGAAGAAAAAGAGGAGGAAGGCTGTGTCGAAGCCATTCAAAACCTCCTCAGCAAGTGCACACCAAAAGCACAGCCAAAGGAGGATCCACTGGCAGAGTACAGAGAGTGGGTCAAGGAGGAAGAAGATGGCTCACCTTTGTCTGACAACTAAGCCAACATTGTAGATAAGCTCATAACAACAGGTCTGGAAGACAAGGACCTTAAAACCAGAGCAGACATTTTTATATATAACCAAAACCTGGCTGCAATACAGTCTGCAATATTTTTATATATAACCAAAACACCTCCAGCCAGACCAGAATGAGAGTAAACAGTGAAATCTGGTCTTCCCCCAACAATGGTGCACTGACCAGGGATCTTAGTTTACAAACCCTGCAGGCAAACTTGACAGCAAGGCTTACTGCAGTGGCCAGGCTGGCAGAAAGCCTGAAAGACAATTAAGAGCAGCTGGCCACCGCAATGGACGCTCTGGCCATCCTTGGACATGTGCACAAGGGACTCTAGCTGAAAAGAAGAGAATACCTTCGGCCAGAGCTGAGCGAAGACTGCCGCCAGCTTTTCTTGGTGACCCAACCCTCTGGAGGCAACCTCTTCAGCTACAACGTGGAACATAAGCTGAAGGAGATTGCTGAAGGGAATAGCCGCACAAGGTAACTACATGGAGGAGGTGGACCCAGCAAGTGCTACAGACCAAGGGGCATCCCAAGAGGCAGACCTCCATACCCAATGAGGGGTACTACTAGGACTGCTTCATAGCTTTAGTAGATCTATAGGATGCATATTATACTGTGCCAGCACTTGAAGACTATCAGAAATACTTGAAATTTCAATGGGATGACCATCCACATGCATTTACATGCTTACATAATGGCCTGTGCATAGCCCCAAAACATTTACCAAACTGCTCAAACTTTGTTTCTCCCAGTTAAGAGGTTTAGGCCATACATGTGCAGCCTATCTTGATGACTCTCTCCTGATATCTGATAATTGGGAGGACTGCATGAGAAATATTCTAGACACTGTCAGTCTTTTGGAATCTTTAGGTTTTTGTGTGAATTACAAGAAGTCTGTTCTAAAGCTCGCTCAACTGATAACCTTCCTAGAATTCCGAATAAATTCTGTTGACATGACAGTGACCCTAACAGATGAGCGGAAAGCATCAGTGAAGGCAGATGTGCTCGACCTTTACAAAAGGACAATGCCACTTTAGAACAAGTAGCTAAAGTCATTGGAAAACTGGTTTCTAGCTTCCCTGCTTTCACTTAAGGACCACTCTTCTACAGAAGACTAGATATAGCCAAGAACAGTGCACTGAAAAAACACAAAGGGAATTACAGAGCAATCATGACTATTGATCAGAAGATGGAAAGGGATCTAGCATGGTGGTTACATAACATAGACACAGCCTACAAATATCTCCTGCCTTAAAAAGTTGATGTAGAGCTGACATCTAATGCATCTTTGAGTGGTTGGGGAGCATGTTGTGATGGACAAGAAACAGGAGGGAGATGGACCCTGGATGAGTCCAAGGTTTGCATAAACTGCCTAATGACAAGGTGCACTTTTGTGCCACCATGACCCATCACCAGTTTTGTTCTTTTAGTGTTAGTTTTCGACCTCGGATGTTGAGTTTCAGCTCTCCGATTTCCCGCCCACTGGCTGGCTTCTACCTTCTTTTCGCCCCACCCCTCCCCCTGTGGGTTCGGGGTAAGAATTGAACCACCGCGTCTCCCTACGCGATTCGTAAGAGGCGAATAATAATAATAATAATGTGTGGATTTATATAGCGCCTTACCATGAGCAAAGATTATAGGTTACACAAAGATAGTTCATGCCGAGCTTTTGCTCTTTGAAGTTACAAGCAGCTCAAATTGCAGCGCCCCAAGCGGCTAGCACCGAAGGGTTACCTTCTGCGCATGTGCGTGATATTGTAGTCCGTTTCAACATTGCACATTTAAAATGGTGGACATAGTCTCGCTTCGCGCAGAAAAAGCTGAATTTGGGGACACTAGAAACCCCATCCAAAGAAGATGTAAACCATGAACAGCATTAATTTATCAAAGCTGTATGTTGAATGCATCAAAAGGTATTGAAAGGTCCTACTTTTTAACAATCGAAATGCAGGTCACTCGCAGAACCACGTGTGCACGGGTCCACGTGATTGCAACGTTTGGTGACCCTGTTCTCTCTGTGTTAAAAATTATTATTCTTCAAATGGTCAAATAGTGACGTCACTCCTTCTTCAACCTTGGTAGTTGATGACGTTATCGGAAATTTTAGAATTAATAGTGGTCACTGCAAACCTGTGTTTTTCCACCATGTTTGTGCGAAGTCTCCACTAAATCCTATAATCATGTGACTAAATACAGTGCAATGTTGAAACGGACTATAGGCATCTCCTTTGGTGCTAGCCGCTTGGGGCGCAACGTGTCTCGATCCTCACGAGAATGAGCTAATGAACTATCTTTGTGTAACCTATAATCTTTGCCATGAGTTAAGACATGCTCAAGGCGCATACATACACAACCATTACAATATACAATAACAGTCAATCACATCAAAGATAACTTAATAAACTTAATAACATAGGAGTCAGACATTCACTTCAGGCATTCAACAAACTGATGTACAGCAACACCGCTTAACCATGAAACTGGGGAGAGGGGGAGGAGAGACAGGAGGGTGGTAGGGGGCTTAGGCAAGCTAGTACAAAGAGAACAGTGAGGGGAGGAAGATGAAGAAACTTAGACAAGATTCGGGAACGATTTCAAGAAGAGGTGAGTTTTGAGAGCAGAGGGAAATGTCGAGGGAGATATAGAGTGACGAACAGAGGCAGGGAGGTCATTCCAGATAGAGGGAGCCTGATAAAAGAAAGAGCGTTCACCAAATTTTGTTTTAACTGGAGGGTCCTCCAGGAACCTGAGGATTCTTGTGTCTGCGGAAGAGCGTAGCTGTCTAGCGGGTGTGTAGGTGCACATGGGTTTAGAGAGATATTGAGGAAGGGATTCAGCGAAGTAATGGTAGCAAAGACAGGCAATCTTGTATTGGACTCTAGCACTAATGGGCAACCAGTGGAGAGAGCGGAAGAGAGGAGTGAGATGATCTGACTTTTTTGACTTACAGATGATTTGAGCTGCAGCATGTTTATCGGTGAGATAGGGACACCGTTATTTGATTTGCATTAACTCCAAACAGTTCAAGTGATTTTCGTGCTTAATGGCCTTATATAGCCTACAAAGGCTGATAGGCCGTAAAACACCATTCATCCATCCATCCATCCATCGCCCCACCCCTTTCTCGTTGCAATGTTCACGCCCTCCACTGTTTTCGCCTCCTGTGCCCCATGCCGCAAGCCCCATGCACTCGAGTGGTGTGAACTTTGATCACAGGGCTTATTCAAGGCATGGTTGCATGTAGACTTTCTCTGCCTGGTGAAGGAGCCTAGTTTGCTCCGAGGGTTATTTTTGGACGAGGATCTCTTTTCTTCTTCTTTTTTTCTATGTGCAATCAATGCACTATTTCCTTCTGACGTCATTCATGAGATCATTAAACTGACCATGGGAATGGGTTTGCCATCGTGCTTTTGTATAACCGTGTTAGTGTCAGATTAAATTTTAATACTGAGAAAGCATATTCCTAATTGTTTCTTTTTCAAACATATCAAACCTATCCCCTTTTCAACCTCTCCCTATTTCCATATTTTGTTTCCCCCCTGTCCACTCGGTTACACATAAATTGCCTAGAATTGACTGCAGCCTACCGAGCCTTGCAAGCATTTAGAAAACATGTTCAGGGCCCGTATTCACAACGGCGATTTATCTTTTTAACACTCGATTTATCCCCTAGCCCTGCTTTATCTTGATCGGTTAGATAAGGTACGCTCATCAGAGGATTCTAGGTTGCGCTTTGCTATATATACTGGTTTCCAGCCAAGGGAGAGCGGAACAGGCAGTTGGAATCGTCTGAGTTTAGAGATAAATCGGGGTTAAAAAAATCGCCGATAAATCGCCGTTGTGAATACGGGCCCAGAAAGAAACAACAGTAACATATATAACAAGATGGGAGGCAGCAAATCAATCACTTGCAATGGCATAGTTCACAAACTTTGGCTATGGTGCATAGACATTTCTTTGAGAGCAACTCATATCCCAGGCAAGTCCAATATAGCAGCTGATGTTCAGTCAAGGAAATTCAATGATAATCTGGAATGGAGCCTACACAGATATGTGCTCTATCAGAATGGTGCAGGGTATAGTGTTTTTAATACAGCTAGATCAGCACTCTCCACTTTCCTGAAGCCCTTTGACAGTGTACCATTTGGCTCCCATCAATTGACAGAGAGATTGTTAGCAGGCATATCTGTGTTACGAACCGAATGTGCGGAATGGTGTGTGCACGTGACTAGGTTTCCACTGTGATTATTTATAGCATGGGTTGATGACGTAGTGACTGAGGAGTGTTCACCTGTAAGCGAATGATCTGATTGATTGTATATTTGCCGAGTGGAAGCTGTGTACGACACTCGAGCGAATGAACCCCAAGGCGACGGGTGAGTGCTGATTTTATCTGTATCCTTCTACCTTGTAAATACCGCGGATGTATGATGATTGCTAGGGAAGGAACGGATGAGTGAGTTTGTGTGTTATTTTCAGGGTTCTTTGGTGTGGTATGAGTCCCAGAGACACTGGCTGAGGCTCGGAGCTTTGCTGGCGGGGGCCCGGAGCGAAGACCGAGATAGTCAGCGGGGGCCGCTGGAGTGTCTGAAGACTGAGCGTCGGCGGGGGCCGCACGTCAACACCCGTGAGCCTTGGTGTGGGACGGGGCAGTTGTGTGGTGTGTTTGAATACACTCATTTATAACTATGTGCTGGTGTTTGTGTTTTCTTGTTTATTTCATTTGTGCGGCCTAGGCTAACCTGAGGCCCAGTTAGCCGGTCCGTAACAACTGGCGAGCCTGCCTACTTCACCTTGTGTGTGAGAACCTGAATTTGACAGTGTTTGTTTTAAGACCAAGTTGATTGGATTTCGGGTGGCGAGGGCCAATATTGCGATGTGTATGCTCGGCGTGCGAATGTTATTTAAGTTCACAGTTGCAGGCGTTGGATTGTGGGATAAAGTTGATTGAGATTATGTGCTCGGTGATTTATTTGATTGTCTGCTTTCCTCAGTAAGTTGCATGTGTTGGATTGTGGGGGTAATTCTGTTGGTGATATTATCTGCCCTGTGATTGATTTGATTTTGTGCTGTGCTCGGTGATTGCACGGTTGCATGCTGTGAATTGTGATTGATATTATGTGCACTCCGATTTATTTGATTTTCCGCTTGGCTCAGCGAGTTCACAGTTGCATGCGTTGTATTGTTTGATGATTTTTGAATTGATATTGTGGGCGCTGTGAGGTAATTGATTTCCTGATTGGTTCAGTAATTTCAGTGCATGCTTTGGAAGGGGGGATAATTTTGATTGATGTTATGTGATCTGTGATTGAATTGATGCGGTGCTTTGTTCAGTTGATTTTGCAATTGCATGCTCGCAAATGTGTGATAAGTGAACTGTCTCGGACGATCGGCCAGTTGTATTTTTCATGTTTGAGTTGGTGGCTCCGACAACTTGCATGCTTGAATTGTTCTGCTGGTGTACTTTCCGTGTTTGAGGGAAGTGTCTGTTCGGACGATTGAGTGATTTTCATTGCTTGTCTTTTGGTTGTTTTTGTTTTGTTTTGTTTTTTGAATTGGCCATTTGCGCGCTGTTATGTTTGTGTATCAAATGCTCGGAAATGTGTGATAAGTGAACTGTCGGCTCGCACGATCGGCCAGATGTATTTTTCATGCTTTCAGTTGGTGGCTCCGACAACTTGCATGCTTGAATTGTTCTGCTGGTGTACTTTCGATGTTTGAGGGAAGTGTCTGTTCGGACGATTGAGTAATTTTCATTGCTTGTCTTTTGGTTGTTTTTGTTTTGTTTTGTTTTTTGCATTGGCCATTTGCGCGCTGTTATGTTGGCTTGTCAAATTTGAATTGTTGTAGGGAATTTGCAGGCGTAGTGCACTGAATGCGTGTGGATTAGCAGAGTAGTGTTGAATATTTTGGATTATATTGGGAAACTTTGACATGGAGGAGAAGCCAACCACGGAGGACCAGCTGGCTGGGGTTGACCCTTTCCATTTGTATAAAATGGAGGCTGGAAGTCTGGGATTGGAAGGTCTGGACATGATGAGATATGTACAAGAACGGGCGAGAGAAGAGAGGCGGAATGAGAGAGAGAGCGGGAGGAGTGCGAGAAAGAGCGGGAAGAGCGCGAGAAAGAGCGGGAAGAGCGCGAGAAAGAGCGGGAAGAGCACGAGAAAGTGTGTGAGCGGGAAGAGCGCGAGAAAGAACGAGAGAGGCAATTTGAATTGGAGAAACTAAGAGTGGGCACGGGTGTTGCCTCCACTCCTTAAAAAAAATTGCGGCAAGTCCAAAATTGCCGTACTTTGATGACAAAACGGATGAGATGGACAGCTATCTATTCCGTTTTGAGCAGTACGCTGCTGCAGTGGGATGGGATAGACGGGACTGGGCTACGCTGCTTCCATCTCTCTTGAAGGGCAAAGCTCTCAACACCTACCATGAGCTCTCATTGCGAGAGTCTCTCTCATATGACGAGCTCAAAAAAGCATTGTTGCGCACTTTCCAGTGCTCCGCAGAGGGTTACCGGTCTCGCTTCCGCGCCTTGAAGCCTCGGCAGGGCGAAAGTATGCTGACGTATCTCAGTCATTTGAGGCATCTCCTGGATCGGTGGATAGACCTGTCTCGGGTCAAGAAAACCTTTGAAGGCGTCCTCAATCTGGTCGTGAGGGAGCAGATTCTCGCTTCTTGCTCGGCCAATTTGGTCACCTTTCTAAAGGAGAGAGACTACGGGTCGGTGCAAGACTTGGCGGCCGATGCTGAAAGGTATCGAGAGGCTCATCCCTCTCAGTCTATGTCTGCCAAGGCTTCAGCGGATGTGTGGTCAGCAGGGGTTGCTACACCCATTGAGGCACCTAGGGTTGTGCGACCAAACTCCCAAGGGGTGCAGAGGGGGCGAGCATGTTTCCGTCCAGGACCCCACAGAGGGCTCTACAGGGGAGGGCGTACGGACACTGAGCAATCCCAGCCTCCAGATAGGGAAGTCACGTGTTGGTACTGCGGGGAGGCGGGCCATAAGATTCAGGAGTGTCCGACGAAACCCGCCCCAGGGGGCCATGTTTCGGCATCTTGTGTCGTGGTGCCATGTGGAGACTCTCGGGAATTTGCTTCGTCTGGCGGTCGGGGACCGAAGCCTGACGTTAGCTGTGCTATGGCGTTGGAGCATGACGCGCCCAGCTCGTTGCAAATCTGCTTGGGTCAGTTGAACGGATGACCGGTGCAGGTGATGCTTGACTCGGGGTGCTCGACGGTAGGGGTGCGGCAATCTTTTCTGACTCCGGGTCAAATCACGGCTCGTGTGCTGCGTTGTCGACAGTTCGCTGGCGACATTGTCGAGCTCCCAGTTGCGCGGGTCAGATTGGATACTCCGGTGTTCAAGGGAGATGTTGATGCTTGCGTCATTGATAATCCCGTGTGTGACGTCATTCTGGGTAGGATTCCGGGAGCTCGGTTCGAATGCACAGAGACAGTGGGGGCCGTGCAGACGAGGGCACAGGTGCAGGCTGAGGTGAAGCCTTTACGTCCTCTACTTAATGCAAAATGCCCTCAGAGGGTGCAATCTTTGCAGAGGTCTGAGGTTCCTCCAACGCAAGATTCTCATGACTCTGCGAGTTGTCAGTTGGTGGGAGCCGTGGATATTGTGGGTCCATTGACTCCTTCGTCCAGGGGAGACAAGTGTGTCCTCGCGTTGGTCGAGGTGGCGGCGCGCTGTCCGAAGGCGGTAGCGCTGCGCTCGCGTGAGACGAAGGCCATGACAGAAGTGCTGGGGTCCAAATTTTCCCGCACAGGGGTGCCCGGGGAACTGCTGCCAGACTTGGAGTTGCAATTCACGGTGGGTGATGGAGGTTCCACCTATTACCGGTTGAGCATAGCTGAATTTCGCAGGCGAATATGGTTTCCTGGACTAGGCAGCAGTGAAGCTACACAAGTTGCAGGAACTTGTTCGGCTTGATGGGGGGGGGGGGGGGGGGGTTGTTACGAACTGAATGTGCGGAATGGTGTGTGCATGTGGCTAGGTTTTGACTGTGATTATTTTTAGCATGAGTTGATGACATAGTGACTGAGGAGTGTTCACTTGTAAGCGAATGATCTGATTGATTGTATATTTGCCGAGTGGAAGCTGTGTACGACACTCGAGCGAATGAATCCCAAGGTGACGGGTGAGTGCTGATTTTATCTGTATCCTTCTACCATGTAAATACCGCGGATGTATGATGATTGCCAGGGAAGGAACGGATGAGTGAGTTTGTGTGTTATTTCCAGGGTTCTTTGGTGTGGTACGAGTCCCAGAGGCACTGGCTGAGGCTCGGAGCTTTGCTGGCGGGGGCCCGGAGCGAAGACTGTTGGCGCTGGCAGCAAGATAGTCGGCGGGGGCCGCTGGAGTGTCTGAAGACTGAGCGTCGGCGGGGGCCGCACGTCAACACCCGTGAGCCCTGGTGTGGGAAGGGGCAGTTGTGTGGTGTGTTTGAATATACTCATTTATAACTATGTGCTGGTGTTTGTGTTTTCTTGTTTATTTCATTTGTGCGGCCTAGGCTAACCTGAGGCCCAGTTAGCCGGTCCGTAACAATCTGTTGCCCAACCGAATGTTCGAAGTGGCAGTGGGATGTGGCAGTTGTGGTAAACCATCTTAGATCCAGTAATGGATCTGGTCAATTTGAGCCAAAAAGAACTTACACTGAAACTCATTGTGCTGATAGCTCTTGTGACTGCACAGAGGTGCTAGGCAATCCACCTGCTGGACATTGAACACATGACAAAAACAGGAGAAAATTTCTCCATCCAGATGTCAAAGCCTCTGAAAACAACCAAGCCAGGAAAATCACTTCCCACAACGGAACTGCATAAATATCAAGAAGAGGCCATCTGTGAGTACAGAACTTTAGAGCAGTACCTCAAAGCCACTGAAACTTAAGAAAAAATCCTGCATTATTCCTGAGCTATACCCCTCCACACAAGGCAGTTGAAAAAGAAACCATCAGCTGATGGATCAAAATTACGTGGTTTGCAGGAAGCAGGCATTGATATGACTGAATTCAAGGTCCATTGCACGAGGTCAGCTTCAACATCAACAGCTCACCAGCAAAGCCTTCCTATCAGAGACATTATGGCTGTCACAGATTGGGAGCAAGAGAGAACCTTTGACAGATTCTATAAGAAATCAACGTCAACCCAGAGAGACTATGCAGAGTCTGTTCTTAACAAATAAAAGGTCACAATGTCACTTGTTGTAAATTTTATGTTTGACACTTGGGCTGTCAAACAATCACGTCCACCAGGACTTTGAAATCTCCTGGGGCCTCCTGGCAAATGCTGGAGGACCGAGTATAATTAAAGGTTTCACGAGACTTACCTGTAGGTCGAAGTGATGACTGGAGTTATACTCGGTACTCGGCATTGCCAGGAAGGTCACAGGCCCAATTCCCCCCCCCCCCCCCCCCCCTTTCTAGTAATATATTAACCTGGTGAACATGATTAATGCTGTAAAGCATGGCATAGAACCCGAAGTGACATCACCTGTGACCTCCCTGGCAATGCCCAGTACCAAGTATTATTCCTGTCATCACTTCAACCTACAGGTAAGTCTTGTGAAACCTTCAATTTCATCTTGGTAAAAGCATATAGTCAAACTGATTCTCATGACTTATTATAGCCCAACTCTTTTAACTCAAGCATCAGTTCAATTCTTTGTCAAAGTTTGTCACAACTCCAACATTTCTTCCTCCTTCATCTCTTCAATTCTGCTTTACAGTTTGTCATAACTCCAACATTTTTTCCAATTCCACAAACATCTTTTCAGTTTCTCATTACTTTGTCATAACTCGCTTATCTCTTCAGTTATTCATTAAAAACTGTCATTCAGACTGAATGTCATATAGAGTAGTTATCAAGCATTGACATAGTTTACTTTGATAACCAACAGTGACATAATACAATAAAGGGTGTGAAGTAGTGGTGTATGGTTGGGGATGAAAATAAGATGCCAACAGAAAGCTCAGTTGTCTGTTCAGTGAATGCAACTGGTTCAAAATCAGGATCATCCATTTCATGATGATGATGCAGCTGGGCCAGAAATCGAAAAACACATATCAGATTCTGAGCAACTGGTGGGTTTCACTGCACTAAAACTGTGTCCATTCCAGGGATGTAGTGTAATCACAGTGAACAGATCATGCAGAAAAGACTAGACTTTTCAGCAACAACTGGATGCCACGGCTGCTACCATCCACTGCTCCACAACAGCAATCCATTGTTACAAAACTTTACTGGACTGAATAACACTGCCACTTCACAAAGACAAATGTAAAACAAATTACTCCAGATTTTGATTTACACACCACTTAAAGCACACACACACACACACACACACACACACACACACACAACTACAAAGTCCTAAACTCATTAGCATTCTAACACCTGAAAGACTGGAGACATTCAAAATCTTACCAACCCAATCAATGCATCCATGCAAAGATAGATTCAAAAAGATAAGTGCTGCATCACAATAAAAGTGATCTACTGTGATATCTTTCCAGCATTATATATTTGTAAAAAGTTTCTTGATTTATTTTCACACATTTCCATGTCAAAATTTCCCCTGCATAAGTTAACAAACTCTGTGTTTGTCTTTTTGAGAATCAGTCCATGCTTTCTATGCCCAATTCTGCTGGTGTGAGTTCATCTGCATTCTATAAATCATGTGTGGGTAATGGGAAGTTTCCACACGAAGTACTCTGATCAGTATCTCACTAACCAAACGATACCATTCACAAAAAGAGGGTGTCTGCCAGTTTCCCCATATACATTCGGTACTTTAATGGGCAAATTAAGGAATCTTTTCAATGTTTCCAAATGAACAGATTCAATAACAATATAATCACACATCCCCCAAACTTCTGAGGAGTACAACAGTACACTGAGCACTTTGGCATCAAACATTTTAAAAAAGGTATTTGGTGACAAGCATTGGAGTTTTCTAATACACCTAGTAGGCTGGGTTGTATTGGCGTTCGCCCTTTGTACAAGATCTAATTGAAGCAGGTTCCAGGATAACTTGGTGGTAAACAAGGATCCCAGATATCTATACTCAGGAACCCAGCATGTCAGTACCCAAAAACTATTTTTCATGTCAAGATAAATAACCTTTAGAGCGCCGCGGGTAGATGTATCCGCCACACGCTTTCTTTCCTGAACAGCTGCGGTCGGATTTATCCGCCCGAACAATAGGGCCTATTTATAGAGACAGTATCTAAGAGTTGTGGGACTTTGAGAGCTCTTTTGACAGTTGAGTACACGAAAGAGACTTAGTTTTCACATCTGGTCACGCTATTTTGATTTTTTTAACGCTGTGGATTTTTCTGCTAATTTTTGTGTGTGATTGATAGACCCAGTTTGAGTTTTGTTTACATCATCATTGATTATGAATGAGGTAGTAGTCGAATTTTTCTTTGATTCTGACTCGGAGGAGTATTTGGGTTTGAGGATGAAGAGGAGCTCTTGAAGAGGGAGCAATTAGTGTCCAAGAGACAATTACAGTGCGTGATTCCGAGGTTTCAGAATGTGAGGAAGAAATTCCGACGATTGCTCCAAATGGATATGACCATTGATTACTGTTGACCCCAGCCCAGCTTTTGTTCCCGATGGACTGTCTGAGAGAGAATATTTCGGGGTTTTTTTCCCTGACGATGTCTTCAACCTCATAGTCGAAGAAACAAACCGATACCAGGTTCAGATGTTGTCAAAGAACGAAGGGAGAGTGGGAGAATATTCTCGCCTTCGATATAATTTCAAACTAAAGAAGGGTCGTTTTCCTTGTAAGCTGTAAAAATAATATGGCTGTAGGGGGAAGAAAGGCCCAAAATAGCTGGCATTCTAAAGGCTAAACACCATTACTTTTGTCTTCTCTAGATTTATACCAAGTCCAACAGAATCAGAACCTTTTTTCAAATTTCTTAATTGGTTCTGCAAACCCACAACATTGAATGACAGAATAAAGAACAAATATATTATCCACAGTAGAGTAGACTTTACAAAACCCCACCTGTTCCTCCACAATCACATTGTTCACCTCCGCCCAAAAATTTAGTCTATCTGACAGAATTGACAAATACTTTGCTAAGGATGCTAATGATTGATATACCTCTATAGTTATCGAGGATAGATGGATCACCCTTCTTAAATATTGGTAAGATTATTGATTGCCTCCAGGAGGCTGGATAATGTCCCTTAGTGAATGCAGCATTAAGTAGCGATGTGAACATTACCAACGAATCTGGTATGTATTTAATCATCTCCATAGTAATTTCATCAATCCCTATGGATTTGCCTTCTTTTAACCCATTGCTTACGCAGCTCAACCACGTGGTTGCGATGAAGCCAACACCCTTTGGCTACGCAGCTCAACTACGTGGTTGCGGTCGCCGTAAAGAATTTTTCCTATCTACGTGGCTGTTTCAAGGGAAGTAAATCGTACAGCACTTTATGCTGTAACCAATCTGTGTTCGCTGGAGTTACCTTTTCTTTAGTATAGTCCCCGTGAAAAAGCTAGATGTAGTAGAAGCTACGCTCACCCTACGTCGCATTTTCGCGCTTGTCGACATGGCGTCGCGTTGTCGGTGATTGAGCGGTGATGAAAATGACGAAGTATTAGAAGTGTGGATGGAAGAAGGGTCTGATATTGAAGATCTAGGTGGATATTGGACTTCTGAAGAAGATCTTTATGATTCTGATGCGGAAATAGTCCCAGTCAACGAGAATGAAAAGGTGGCTGCAGCGAAGACGAATCGATTTCGTGGCTGAAAGTGAAAACGAATTGACTTCGTCGCCGTCGACGTCAGAAAGAGAGGAAGAGATAGAAACGGTTTTTACAGCAGACACAGACATCAATTCGGATGCAGAGGATGCCGAAAACCTTCTCTACTCCTCCAATGAACTGTACCACACAAAAGAGGACTATGCCGAGTAGGGCGCCTTCTTTCTCTCAGGTCATTTGAGACTTTTCTTCTATTCAAACAGAGACAGATTGCAGTAAGTGTATATTTTCTGATTTCACCTCTCTGACTTGCTAAAAAAAATCATTTTCAAGCATTTTTTTATCCTGTAGTCAATCATTCATCAATATAGTTTGATGTGGAAATACTGATTTCAGAACTGTTGTGCAAAATCTATTTCTTGACTATTAGTACAATACATTAGGTGTAAAAAAAAAAAGAAAATCAAAATTGCATGTACCTGGTGTTAAAAAACAAATTTCCCCAATTTTCTTACTGCATATTGTAACTATCCAGCACTTCAGCTAGAAAGTGCAAATGATTTTCTTTCTTGTGGTACCAAATATTAAACAGTTATTCAAAATTTGGACTTTGTACGATTTTTTGAAAACTTAAAAAAACACTGCATACAGAGGTAAAATTCCTAATGCTATCCCTGCGTAAGCAATGAGTTAATTTTCTAATGGCACTTTTAAATTGACTACTGTTGCATGATGCACATTGATAACTTGGATATCATCTCCAAACACCTAGTCAAAAGAAAGAAAACAAATCAACATAAACAAACAAAAAGATAACTACATGCATGCTGAGGTGCTGGCTTGAGGTACAACTCATGCTCCTCACTACCCTCAGACTCACAGTCAGACGTCAGTGGCCGAGTTTCACAGGGCGTTGCTGCTTCTGAAAATGCACAAAGCATGAACCAGACATGGGGATCAACATTCATATCTCAAAATTCAATTCAGCATCCAAGGGTGGAAAACACATTCTTGAGAAACAAATCCAACGTCAGAGTTCCTTGGCATTTAGTAACAAGAAGGGCAAAGCCCATACGACTCACATGCTTGACCTTGACCTTTATATGACCTTGACCTTCAGGTGACCTTCAAGGTCAAGGTCAAACAACTAAACCTACCAATGACATCATACACAAAGAAATGCTTTACACATTTTTCCTACCAAAATACATGTGACCTTGACCCAAGGTCAAGGTCATCCAAGGTCATGCAACACAAAGCTGTTAATTCAAGACATAGGAAGCACAATGGTGCTTATTGGCACTTTCTACCATGAGATATAGTCACTTTTAGTGGTTCACTACCCCATTTTGGTCACATTTCATAAGGGTCAAAGTGACCTTGACCTTGATGATATGTGACCAAATGTGTCTCATGATGAAAGTATAACATGTGCCCCACATAATTATTAAGTTTGAAACAGTTATCTTCCATAGTTCAGGGTCAAGGTCACTTCAAAATATGTATACAATCCAACTTTGAAGAGCTCCTGTGACCTTGACCTTGAAGCAAGGTCAACCAAACTGGTATCAAAAGATAGGGCTTGCTTTGACCTATATACCACTTGTAGCTAAGGTCGCCATTCTCAATAACGTGGGAGAAAATTGGGAAAATGTGAAAAATGACTGTTTTTGAGACCACATTTATGGCTCCTGTGACCTTGACCTTGAAGCAAGGTCAAGTCACTATGTATGTTTTTTGAGGCCTTGTCATCATACACCATCATGCCACATTTGGTGTTGATAGACTTAATAGTCTCCGAGAAAAATCCAACGTTTAAGTTTTTTACGGACGGACGCCCGCCCGGACGGACGGACGCCCGCCCGGACGGACGGACGACACGGCTCAGTACATAGACTCACTTTTGCTTCGCATGTGAGTCAAAAAACTGCAGTTACATGATTGGACAAGGAGGCACTTTTAACACCATAATATTCCACCATAAAGAGGAAAGTATGTGTGATAAAGTGCTTTCTTGAAGCGGCATTTGCTATTGACACAAAATGATGAATTGCTAGAGATGCTTTTCAGTGCAAATTCATACACATTTTTTCAGGAATTCCAGTCTGTCTCAAGTGATTTCCATCAGGTGAACTGCAATATCTTTAAAGGAAGCATCAGAAGAATATATCTTTAAAGACTGTGATCCAATACTCTACATAAACTTGCAAATTTGCAAAACACAAGACAACAGTTTAATTGATCTGTTGGATTACAGGGTAAAATATCTCGACTACAAATTCCCAGTCATGCTCACCCCAGTTGATGCTGTATGAAAAGCACTTCAAATGTGCTGTCCCATCTTCCCTGCTGTGTGAGCACTCAGGGAATCCACTATTTACATATATAAAAAACTTTTTTCAGATAAAGAAAAATTGTGCTTCATTCTACTTTTAGCCTTTTCTATCTTAAAATAATTATTAAATGAATAGTTCAGGTCGACCTACAGATTCCTTTTTCCCCCATGTTACCACAATCTCAAATAACTTTTCTTCTGGTCTTACCTCAGAATGGAAGGATACACAAGATCAATATGTAGTTTATACAAAAAGATTATCACATTTTTGTATTAAGAAAATTCCAATAATTCATCCCTAACTTTTGCAGAAGAATCTCTCAGATTCAGGACCATTGTCCATAATTATCAAGTAATCTGTGAACATGATCTATGATATTTGTAAAAGATCACTTTTGATTGCCACAAGGTAAAACCAATGTTTTTTATTTTACACCTTGAAGTCTGCAAGGCCATCTGTTGATTTCCAGGTGTGGCTTGTGAAAGTCTGATGAGCATCATGCATAATGTATGCTATGCTAAAAGGCTGGGTATTTTCATGTCAAACTGAGTGTTTATGCAATCATCAGACAACAGATTGCTGACAAAATATACATAGCAAAGCATGCCATCATTATCAAAATGGTTCATAACCTACTACCATTCCTCAGGTGGTTAACCAAATTTTCTAAGTTGTCACAACTTCATGGTTACTTGATCTCACAGGAGATTAGTATGTTTTTAAACAACCAGGTATTTTCAGATGTAAATGTTTGTGTGTGTGTGTGTGTGTGTGAGTGCATGTGCGCGCGCATGCATGTGTGTAACTGTGGCTGACAGCAAACTTAATCATCCAGACACACATACTATGGTTCATTCCACTTACAGTCAGTACTAATTAAACAAGATGTAGTAACCTGTATCACTCAACTCACTGCTCAGGCATGCAAAACCAATGCCCAATTGAGGGTGCTTTGAGATCTGCTGCCAAGTAGGTTGACTTTTCACATTCAGATTCTAAAACAAAAATGCTGTCAACCTTGATCAGTAGAATCAGCACAAAATGGTTTTCTTGAAAAGTTGTTTGTTTCCCAGGACAAAATTATTTTAAAATTGACAGCACAAATTTTCTATGCAAAAGTTTTCTTTAGGCATACTGCTGATGGGTAATTATCAAGCGAAGATGACCAAAGTCAACGATGTGTTGCATCTGAAGAGGACTGTTTGAGTAAAATGTTTGCCTGTCAATTTTTTTTCATTTTTGTCCTTGAATACAAGTGACTTTTAACTCTCTTATCACCAGTGCCTTGGGAAAGAAAACCTAACTCTAAACCCCACAAAAGGGAGGCAACCGTGTATATTTTAATGGTTACCTTAAATAAAAATCAATAAAATAAAAATATATACTTTTTTTTCACAGAAGTTTTAATACCTTCCTTTTGATAACATATTTCTCTTACATAAAAAATGCTCATCTTTCCTTTGAGGCTCAAATAATGGGCACCAAAAAATTGAAATACAGAGTAGCTAAGAATCTCTGAAAAGATGCAGTCCCTCAACCCTCAGTTCCATTCCCAAAACCATTATTATATCATCTTAACTAGACTACAGCCACAATCTAAAGTCCATGCAAGTGAAGAGTAAACTCCCCCTTGACCACACACACACTGCCTTATGATAAAAAACACAGTACCTCACAAGGGAAGATCATAGAGGACAAAATCAAAATGAAATAGAGACAAATCTAATTAAAACATTTGGATTGGGAAGAAGAGTTTGATTTTTTTTGCACACTCCACACTTGGTCCTCACAACTCTCTTCCATCTGCTTTTCAACAGCATACATGCAAGTTCATCTGCTCCACAATATGTTGGAAAAATAAATTATCTAGAAATAATTCAAAATTATCAGAGGCTGACGCACCTACAAGCAGGTCATGAAGCATGACCACTTCCTCCGCAAACTTCTTTAGTGTGATCTGTGTCAGATTGCGGGTCCATTTCATTGGAGATGATCGCTGTCAACTTCGCTAGTCAGAATCTCTGGATCTATGTCACTCTGATTATCCTATTCCAGGTCAAACAGCGGTAATTCAACACTTACTGCATTGCTATCTTTGCAAAAAACATGCGATGTGCCTGGCTGGAGCCTGCCCGACATCGCAATGTTTGAAAAATTCACTCAATTGCCAGAAATTACCAAAATGGCAGGCGGCAGAGTATTCACTGTGGAGCTAATGCGCAAAATCTCACGAGATTACCGTTACCATGGAAAAACATGGCAGCTTCCACTGTAAGTGTGGTGTCATGCGGGGCATGGCAGAACATCCACGGGGGAGAAAAGATATTTTTTGCGGGATGCACCGGGACGTCCGGAGGTAAGAGGGTTAACCTTTACAGACATGGGACAAGGAAATTGTGAAAAATACTGAAACTGAAGGCCCGAAGCACCGAACCGACGGCGCAGAACGCCAAGCAAGCTAGGGGGGTCCGGGGGCATGCCCCCCCGGAAATTTTTGTTATTAGGGGAAGCCAAATGGTGCAATCTGATGCGATCTGAGCAGGAAAATTAACTTTCTAGGCTGTTCACTGAAACAGCTACAGTACAAAAAAATTAAAATTTTTTAAGTACTCACCCAAAATCACATGTCTGTTTTAGATTGATCTCTGCCATCAATAGTTGTGTGTTGGGTGTGCAAATACCAAAAAATTGTACATAGAAAAGTCTGTTCATTTTGTGACTGTTTATTCTTCATTTCATTGATACTCTGGGAAGTTTGCTGAAGAAATCCCTTAGGTCACCACTGGAAAAATGCCTTTTCTTTGCTGGGGCCGGCACCACATTAGCTTCACTCACGGGCACAGATGACGATCTTTTGTTGATGGGGGTCTGCACCACCTTCATGGCGGAAGAAGAGGCCACCTTGGGAATACAATACCCCGGAGACACACCATTAACAGTGACTGGAGGTACAGTTTCCCGTCTCGAAGCACTGACCAAAGCTGATGTGGAGGGTGTGGGAGTCTGCAGCTTATTTTTAGAAGAAGAGGCTACCTTGCGGCTCCATGATTTCCGAGCAAAAGCAATGTGGGATGGTCTACGACTTCGGCCATCAACTGGAACCGTAGCATGATGAGGTACAACACGGGTTGATCTCCAGGGAGTTCCAGTGGCTGCCGAATCTTTGGGTCCACAGACGGCGTTGTTCGATGCAAATCCAATTTCAGTGCGTGTTTGTTGGTGGTGAGATGCTTTACTTACGCAGACTTTCCATTCGTCCCGTAAGCGTAATTGATGATTCCTTTCTCGCACCACTTCCAAAGGGCTTCTCCAGGCACGTCGATTTTTGCGATGGAATCGCCGATCAACTGGGATCTCTCCTTGCCCTTGTATTTCACTACAACTCTCTCCGACAGCCATTGCGCTTGCCATTTGTTTTTCACACTGTCAACCTTGTCGATGTTCGCGGACTCAACACTTTCATTTTCCGTCAACACTCGATAGGAGTAAATCGCCATTTTGACTGCTTCGACTTAACAACTGCACAAGCGCTCAGAGAATCCGAAAACGAGTATTTTCAGCTTCGGCAAAGATCGGCAATGATCATGATCAATCAAAACGAGCGCAAAGTTTGGATAAATGACGTCGCAGTACTTCGTGAAACATGACGGAACGACCCGACAACCGAACTTGCGAAGGCGCCAAAGTTCACCCTACCCCCCCCCCCCCCAATTTTCTCTTCGGATTTGCGTCGATCTCAGAAATGACCCATTGACTGTTTTAAAAATACGGAAATCAGTATAAATACGGATCAGTCCCTTGTCTGCTTTAGAGCGCCGCCAATTTTCGTCATTGCTTTACCCCAGAGCCACAAATTTTATTATGTGTGGTCAAATTCGACACCATGTTTACTTAAAAAATCATCATTTATTACCTATTCAAGCTTTGAAGTAGATTTTTGGAGGGTGAGAAGAAAAATGGATGGCCTACATGGCGCAATTAATGAAAATGCCATAGAATGTTTTTTTCAGCTGCTAAAAAATATTGGAACACAGAAAACAAACAAATTCACTGTGTTTTCCTACACTGCTCTATATATTCAAGAATACAACAGCTTTTGATGAAAATGCAAAAGTGCATAGATAGAGTCTCCAAGTAATGGAGATACATCTGAAAAGGTTTTAGGGTAAAACTAAAACAAAACAAAAAATCCTACAATTACTTACGCTAGGGAAGTCAGCCGAGTCATTTTCATCTGAATCAAGCTTCCGCTCCTCTCAGTCTTGATCTACACTACGACCACAACTGACAACACATCGGTCGTAGCACTGTGAGTCACTGTGTTTTCCTACACTGCTCTATTTATTCAAGAATACAACAGCTTTTGATTACTTGCAAATACATCTGAAAATGTTTAAGGGTAAAACAAAACAAAAAGTCCTACAATTACTTATGCTAGGGAAATCAGCCGAGTCAATTTTTCATCTGAATCAAGATTCCGCTTGTCTCCATCTACAGACCACCACACATCGTCAAAGCACATGCTTGCCTCTCTATCCCTCCATCTCCCATCACATCAATGTCAGTAAAGCCTTCGAATTCATATTCTGAGAGTCAGAATCAAAAAATAACTCCACAAGCGGTTCAACTTCTTCGTCAGTCGCCATACTGGCAAAGAAAAAAGTCCCGTTCACAAACGACAAAGACGCAACTTCGTAAAAAAATTTGCAGTAAATTCGCCAACGTTCCCTCGATCGCCAAAATGGCGGATCTCGTTGCCACGTGATCCCTGCACGAGGCTGTGATATTTTTAGAACAGCATGACTCCATAGCTGCGTTAGGCAAGTAAACAAAGCACGTCACTATCGCTCGGCGCACTGATGCGCCAGCGGACGTCTGGGGAATGTACGCTGTGGCGCATCAATGCGCCAGCGGCGCTCTAAAGGTTAAAGAAGAAAAAACTGTGCTGATTCAGTTGTTTTACATTGCAACATATTCCCCATATCTGGGTGGCAAACCACCAACACCCTTGATAATCAGGCCAGTTGACCAATCTCTTCCTGGTACTCAATGATGAACACAGAAACAGTGAAGATGCACACAGTCAGATACTGGCATCATCTTTACTCTCAGGGGAGTACTCTGACCCAATCCTGCCTCACAGCTGCATCAAGGGTGAATGGCACTACAGCCTGTCTTGGCTACCCTGACAGGTACCCACTTCTACTCCTGGACAGGGACTGAGGGAGAGGTATTGCTAGTTAAGCACTTTGCCCCCAAGGAAGGCAACTCTACGATTTAAGCAGCTTTGAACACTGCACCTACTTGCTGCAAGAAACTGCAGGGGAGCATGTTCACCATTTCCTCTTCCAACCTCTTCCAACTGCCTCCCAGGAGGGAAGAGTCCTCTGCCTAAGCAAGGCACCTACAGCGGCCACTTACCTGAAGGGGGGTAGCTGGTGCCATTGGAGGCCCCCCCTAGCTTGTCATACATGGACACTGCCTCAGGAGACAAGTCTCTCTGTCCAGGGCAGCAGCAGGAACAGCGTGGTACGAAGAAACCCTCCAGCCGCCGGTTGAAGTACATCAGCACTATGTAGATCACATACAGGATCACAAGGGCCAGAGCTTCATACCTGTCGCAAGAAGAAAAATCATTCCCAATCAAGACCATTCCAGCAGGAGGGAGAGAGGAAGGGAGGGAAGGAGAGAGAGAGAGAGAGAGAGAGAGAGAGAGAGAGAGAGAGAGAGAGAGAGAGAGAGAGAGAGAGAGAGAGAGAGAGAGAGAGAGAGAGATTGATTGATTGATTGATTGATTTTTTATTTATCAAGGATGAAATTTTAGGCATTTCTGACTATCTTACAAATTGTCCTTGCTCATAAAGAAATGAAAACATGGATAGATAAGACAAAAATTACACAGTAGATAATCTATGTACAACAGTTGGTAAGGTATATGAAGAATATGATCAACAATGACAAAGATTTTAGTAGATGCCTTTGACAACTGTCAGCTCAGTGAGTCTTCAAGTTCAAGCAAATACGTGTCATATGTACAGGCGACAGCAGTGAGATCATCTGAATAGATAATCACGTATGGATGCTTTAAAAAACTTCATGGAAGTATTGTTCCTTAGGTGCAATGGTAGTGTATTCCATATCATAACACCTGAATATGTAATACTGCCTTTGAAAATGTCTACTCTAGGTTGTGGTAGAATGAAAGTGTTGCGAGATAGTGAATGGCTTGTTTGGGGATGAATGAAGAGATCAGTAAGATACTTCGGTGCTCGTGAATGAGCAATTTTGTGCATAAGGATGCCTTTATTGAGGACGAGGTGTTTTTGGAAGGGTAGTAAGCCAAGATTTCTGATCTTTTCATCCATAGACAATGTCGAGTCAGAAATGATAAGCTTGGCAGCTCGTCTGTACAGTGATTTAATCTTGTTCAAGTGCACTGCCATAGAGCCATCCCATGAGAGAGAGAGAGAGAGAGAGAGAGAGAGAGAGAGAGAGAGAGAGAGAGAGAGAGAGAGAGAGAGAGAGAGAGAGAGAGAGAACGAACGAACGAACAAACGAACGAACTTTATTTTACAAGGGTAGTGAATTAGGCAGTAGTGCCTTTCTTACATTCAGCCCTTGAGGCAAAATATTCAAATGTGGTGAGAGAGAGAGAGAGAGAGAGAGAGAGAGAGAGAGAGAGAGAGAGAGAGAGAGAGAGAGAGAGAGAGAGAGAGAGAGAGAGAGATAGTCATTATAATTATCGCAAGAATTATACATGTACAATTTCTTAAACATACTAAAAATGGGTAGATAGTGTACCAGAGAAGCAAATTTTAAATATGGAACTTGAATCAACTACAATGACATATACATAAAAAACAATTTTCTAAACATCCAAATGTTAAAAACAAATAACATACAAGTAGGTCATAGCCTCTTGGTGTACACTCCCTCCCCTACTCCCCCACCCCCAATCAGCCGGAACCCCTCGATAGTTCAGCAGGGGAGGCCTGAAGTAAGCATATATGTGAGGAATGGACAACATACACAAATACACACTTAGCCGTTCCACTGTCTAGACGACAGATGAAAGCGTGGAAAACTATGTCATAGGATGATGCCTGAGAATAATGCGAATTTTGTCTTTGAACATAGGCAAAGATTCGATACATTTTATGTCGTCAGGCAGTGTATTCCACAGAGCAGCCCCAGAGTAAGATAGGCTCGATTTGAACAAATCGATGCGAGGCTGAGGCAGGAGAAGTTTGTCACGTCCTCTGAATGATGACTGCTCAAATAGTTTGGTTAAATATTCTGGTGTTCGGCCATCTTTTACCTTTTTCACAAGCACAAGAGAGAGAGAGAGAGAGAGAGAGAGAGAGAGAGAGAGAGAGAGAGAGAGAGAGAGAGAGAGAGAGAGAGAGAGACAGAGAGAGAGAGAGAGAGAGAGAGAGACAGAGAGAGAGAGAGAGGAGACATAGAGAGAGATTGATTGATTGATTGATTGATTGATTGATTGATTGATTGATTGATTGATTAAACTTCATTTTTCAAGGGAAATACATAACTGCCTATCTTACATCCAGCCCTTGTTAAAACAAGAAAACAAACAAACAAATCCAATCCCATCTCCCACCCCTACCCACCCACCCACCCACCCTCTATCCCACACAAAATTCACACAATAACACATGTAACAATCAATTCATGGTAACGAAATACCAGGTTGAAAATAGCCACAAAGTGAATTTAGAATAAGATGAAAGTATGTAGGATGACTGCATAAGAAAAGTGTGTAGTTTCAATTTAAATTTCTCTAAAGATTTTGCAATTTTTAGAGAATTGGATAGTGTGTTCCACATAGTAGCCCCTGAATAAGATAGGCTATGTTTAAACAAATCAATCCTAGGTTGTGGTATTATAAAGTTATGTACATGAATATTTGAATGTTGGAATAAGTTTATCAAATACTCAGAACATCACAATCATTAATTCTTTTCATTAAGACAAATTTATTGAATTGTAAATGCTTATGAAAAGGCAATATGTTAAGTTCTTTCATTTTGTCATTTGTAGATAGTGAGCTATCTGTTATCATAAGCTTAGAGGCTCTTCGATACAATGACTTCAGCCTTTTCAAGATAGCGTCACTACAGCCATCCCAAATTGTTGATGCATAATTAACATGATATAAGATATGAGCATGGAAGAAGATTTTGCAAGTTTGAATGTCAACAATATGTCTTAAGTTGGAGAGAAGAAATAGATTAATTGATTTTTTTACAAATATTATTATTATTATTATTTTTTTAAATAATATAATATAATCAATGTGTGATTGCCATCCTAAATGATCGTCAACAATTTTTTTGATTCTCAAAGAATCAAGAACAAGACGAAGAGATAAAGGATATATTTGATGTTTTTGTCTCGTAGTTATCACCATTTAAGGATTAATGACCATATGATTCGAAGAGCACCAGGAACGTATTTCATCCAGGCTCCCTTGAAGTTTTACTGCCACACATTCAGTCCTGACATTTGAGGTTGAAAGTGTTACATCAGCAGCAAAAATATCACATGTAACCTCTTTATCAGAGATATGTAATGGTAGGTCATTGATGAATAGGCAGAACAAAAGAGGACCTAAGACAGAACCTTGTGGCACACCCACTTGTAAATGGCCACAAAAAGAAGCCTGCCCATTGAAATAAACATACTGCTGTCTGTCTTTTAAGAATAATTGAAAGAATTTCACCGTGTTACAACCATTTAGATATTGTGATAATTTTTCAATTAAAATGTCATGATGAACCATGTCAAACGCTTTCTTTCGATCAAAAAAGATGAAACCAATCAACTGTGACCTATTAATGGCACATAGCCAAGAATCAATCAATCGAGTTAACGCTGTGTGGCAAGAATGTTTTGGCCGGAAACCCGATTGAAGAGAGTAAAGTAGATAATGTTGATCCAGATATGCCATCAAATCTTGCGAACATGCTTTTCAAGTGGCTTTGATAGTATAGAAAGTATTGAAATGGGTCTAAAATCATCAATATTCAAAGGGGTCTTCATTTTTGGTAAAGGAATAACTTTGCTATTTTCCATTCACCGTGGAACGTGTGATTGATGATACACAAGTTATATATGTGGTAGGTGCGTGGCTGTCAAGCATGGCAGTAGATGTTGTAGCGTGAGTGTGATATCGAGAGGACAAGTTGGGCCGGTGACTTATCAAACTCCTTTATTCTTCTTTCTTGCAAAGCAGCATACAAGGGTACATGACAAGCTGTGTCCACCACTGAGCTAGGGGTAGCTCAGTGGTGTCCACACACATCCCTGTCCGCCTTCGGGCTCTCGACTTCCTCGATATTCTTTTCAGACCAACACTCACTCCAACTCCTATCTCCTCTCGCTCCACCCCTCCGCTTTGAATGGCTGAGAGAGTCCCAGAACCTCTGACCAATTAGAGATTCCTTAAACTTTCACACTCCATCACACACAGGTGCCAACCAGAGCCCCAGATGTTCTGAACACAACTCCAATCTCCCTCTGATCTGACAGGGCTTGTCCCTTGTTCCCACAGGCACTATGGCTCCTTCTATAAACACTATCCTCTGGCATGCTGAAGGCATCACCTTTAACTCTCTGGCAACGTAACGCCTCATATGGGGCGTTGCCTTCAAAACATTCCTGTATTTTCACGAATGGTCTAAGGGAGGCAACTCCAGTTTAGAATTATGTAGGGACCACTTTTCCACAGTGAGTTACCTTTCTTTATGATTTCTTTTGAGGGGAGTTTGAATCAGTGAATTTTTTATGTGAACACCCTATGTTTTGCAAAAATGGCCGACAACTACTTTTCCGTGAAAATCTATCAATTTATATAGTGATTTATCTTTTCTAGGTGCCTTTTTTATATTGCAAATGCTATCAGAATATAGGTAAATATATTGGCATTGTTTTTGCATTTCAGATTAATTTTTTTTTGAAGGCACCATTCCAGCATTTTTCAATTCTTGCAACTTGACTGACGATTTTTGAACTTTTTTTTTCTTTTTTTTTTCCTGATTACATGCATTATTTCAGTAGATATAACTCAAATCATGCACATTGAAACATTTTGATCATGATTTGTTTGAATTAAGTGAATAAATATCTTTTATTTGATATATAGCTTTTGTCATTATTTCATGGCTTTCTATTTTTGTTAGATTTTTGAAAATGCTTGAAAAACCTACGTTGCCAGTGAGTTAACCTGTGTATCTGCTCTTGGGATTTCTTCCGAGATAGTTGTTGGGAGATTAAGGATGTCCCACATGCCCAGATGGCGGTGGGCGGAACACATCTCTACTCTTTGATGTTCCGACATAAATTCCTTTACAAAGGGCTCCAACTTAATACAACGCTACAAAACTATGGAATTCACAGTACATGAATGCATACTAGGGATACTGCAAGAAAAGAATCTACTAATAAAATCATGCAATCGATGACTCTACAATCGGGAGGAGAAGCAGTTTGATTCTCACCACACGTGAAGGAGAAAGGCTAAACGGGTAGCACTGCCTGTACCCCACCGCATATATATGAGTGAGAGATTCAATAATGTATGGAATAGAAATTTTCAAAATGAAGGTGTTAATATCATCATGTCCAACTGATTTCTTATTCATCTTCTCAAGAAATATGCCAACTTCATGAATGCCAAGAAGTGGTATCTCAAATTCTTTAGACTCAGACAATCTTCCTTAGCAAAAATAACTCAAAATCGATTCTCCAGAAAGGTTACTTTGTACATTGACAGTCTGCAATAAATTTTGGGCCACAGAAAGAAAGTGAGTATTGCATTCATCAACATTAACTGTCAAAGATGCTACAGCAGATTTAACTTTGTTTCGATTAGTAAAGGTATTGATGGCTTTCCACACCGAAGCCGTATCCTTATTATCTTCTATAATCCTTTGAAAATATTCTTTTTAGCTTTTCTTACCAGACTCTTAACAAAATTACGCTGTTTTTTGTAAGCTGGGAAATCTCCATTTTTTTCTTAATCGATCTCTCACAGTCATTGCTAACATTACATCCTTTGTCATCCATGGTGGAAGCGTTGGATGACGTACACGTTTCTTTTTCATAGGAGCATGTTCGTCAATAACTGATAGGAAAAGACTATACCAAAGTTTCAGTGCATTGTTAGGGTTCGCAACATTAACTACACTATAAAATGGAGTATTCTGTAAAGCTAAGCAGAACGCGTCTATATTAAATTTCTTGAAAGATCTATAATGTATGTAGGTGTGGTGATCTTTCCTACACTTAGGAGTTCTGGAATGTAGAGAGCATACTATTGGATAGTGATCACTAATACCTACATTAGGTGACCATACATCTTTAACAATACAACTGTTTGTGGTATATAGATGATCTATCAAAGTTGATGTCGACTGTGTGACTCTTGTTGCAGTTTGAACTAATTGTGTGAGACCAAAAAGAGCAATGGTAGAATCCCATGCACAATTCTTTTTGAAATAATCAATATTGAAATCGCCCAACAGAACTACATTCTTTTAGACGGTACAAACTTTGTCCATCATTTTTACAAATTCATCATACCAACAGTAGGTTGATGCAGAATTTCTGTAGAGAAATCCCAACATAACAGATGAGTGCACATTACTTTTCACTTCAAGCCATAAACATTGAACATTGAACGTTTCTAAATCTGATCTACGAACTACACATTGTTTCATATCGCAACGAATATATGCGGCCATCCCGGTTTGCCCTGAATGTTCTGCATTTCGTCTCTCACAGACCTGTTTACCCCTAAAACTTTGCATGTGTAGTTTGTGTGGAGCAAAAGTGAAGAAATGTGTAGTTTTGTAATTGAATGTGTAGAATTTCCGGGGTCGGCTCTCTATTGGGGGGGGGGGGGGGGGGGGGGGGGGGGGGACGCTATTGCGGGATTTTTTGGGGTCAAATGTTTTTAAGGCCATTTTGATTCTTTTGTCCTAAAACGCCTAAAAACAATAATTTTTTTAATGTTTTTTTAACTTAGAAATTTTTTCGTTTTTTTTCTTCTATTACGGGGTTTTTGGGGTCAAAAGTTCTTAAGACCATTTTGATTCTTTTGTCCTAAAACGCAAAAAAAAAAGCATAAAATTTTTGTTACTTTAAAAAAAAATCGGGTTTTACGGATGACGCTCAGCCTAGGCCGCACCCGCCACCCCGCCTGACTGACTTAGCCTGTCCGGGGAGTTTCACCTAAATCCGGACGCGTTACTTCTTGTAACGTTTATGTCCAACATCAGCGTCGGGCCCTGGAGTTAGGGCGTAGGGACCACCCGTGAGAGTCAAACGTGGGATTGGGTTAGAATATAAAGCTTCACCCGTTATTGATAAAAACCGAAAAAATGTCAAAGTTGTTTTTTAAGTAACAAAAAGCGTTTTAGGACAAAAGAATCAAAATGACCTTAAGAACTTTTGACCAAAAAAAATCCCGCAATAGCGGCCTCTGCAATAGCGACACATTCCGAATTTCTCGTCGCCGTATTACAAAAACATAAACAATGTTTGCTTCTTTTTACTACATGTAGTTCACATTTATTCGTTGCTTCATGAAGTTCATCAATCAAAGAAATCTGCTGACACTCATATTTACAAGCATTTTTTCACTGACATGTGGAACAGTCTATTACAAGAAACAGTCGGTGTAGATACACAAAACGCCTTTAAAAATTACCCGGACAAAGTCTTTCAGAATAAAATGTACTCCACTGACTGGAGTCTAGACTAATCAAGAAATTCATGTACTAGGTGTTAGGCAAATTATCAGAGAGTGAAACCAGATAACCTTTAACCAAGACTGATCAAAATAACAAAAAGACGGCAATAGGCTGAAAGCCTACAATGCCATTCTACTATGGTATACTAAGTAGACAACACACGAGGATTTAAGGGGGCACACGGCCTTTGCTACTTCGTAAAAAATCGTCAAAAATCGAGTTTTGAGTTTTAACACAGAAATGAAGTCTGTAGAGTCTCCACAACACTTGAGCGTGATCGATTTGCAAACTATAGATTCCTTTATTTATTAATTAATTATTTGAGAGAGGTACCCAATATCGAAGTTTTGAAAAAGCACAACCTGGTTGTCAAAAACTGTCATTTAGAGTGCTTGGATACGAGGTCTTTCTCTCAGAAAAATGCCCGATGTTTGGTATTGCGGAAAGCCCAATCATGTAGCCTTCCGCTGAGCCTATTTCCGGCGCAGAGGAATATGATACAAATGAACTAGAGAGATTGGCAGATTCACATCAGCAATGATGTGACAGATCATGGTCTCCGCCTTGGTGACACATCATTCAAAAGTCTTTTTGGCCTGGTCCTCTGCCTCCTTGTCGACACCTTTCTTCACAAAGAAATCCATTTTCTTTTGTTTCGTCTTGCCTTTCGCCGATCGTCCGGGAAAAACTATGATTTTACAAAGCCTTGAACTGAACTTTTGACCTCCACGCAGAATACACCCCCCCGGATTGCGGATTGTGATATGCGTAGCCGAAACAATACCGTTTGCGTAGGAAACAATAGACTTGCTTAGTTGCGTAGTATAGTATGCAAATGCGTAGTTTACTACGCTCAATGCGTAGTGTAAACAGGTCTGCTCTCAATATAGAAACCTGGAATATCAATCGTATCATTGCTAATACTTAGATGTAGACGTGTTTCGCATAATCCAAAAATGTACAACTTTTTTTTCTGAATAAATAAGTTGCTGTCCACCACCTTATTATAAAGATGATAGACATTAATGTGTCCAACGCGCAGGTTGTGCTTTGTCATTGAATGTAGTACCAAAACCCTTACCCACTCACACACACACACACACACACACACACACACACACACACACACACACACACACACACACACACACACACACACACACTCACACAAATGTTAATTCATTTTTCTAAGTGTAGTAAAGGGCAAGAGAAACCATAGAGGAAGATGTCACAGAGAGAGAGAGAGAGAGAGAGAGAGAGAGAGAGAGAGAGAGAGAGAGAGAGAGAGAGAGAGAGAGAGAGAGAGAGAGAAAGAGAGAGAGAGAGAGAGAGAATGAAAATCCTGAAGCAAAATTGAGTTTCCAAGGGAAAAACAAAAAAGTAAAGCGTGCCACACACAAAAAACCCTCCATTGTGAAAAACAAATCTGGGGGATGCATTAGTATGCAAATGCAGACAGACAGAGTAACTTACCACATGACTATATTGTCATAGATTACTGCAACCAATGCAGCAACGGAAATGAGGTAGGCTAGGCAGTCTCGTACCATCGGCCACCAGTGCAAGTTGACAGCAGCCTGAAAGGAAAAGTGTGTACATCTAAGTGTACTTCCATAAGGTACTATTCCATCCCATTCATTCCTTCATTAATTTCATCCACTTCAAGCAAGTTAGCACACACGGTTTCATCAAACGACTTCCATCATCATCATTCAATGGTATGTCTGCTGACAATTATGTGACTCTGTAGAACATTTTTCATTCCCAGCTCCATGTTTCTTTGCCATGTCTCTTTGTAATACTTGCAGCCCACTGTGATGAATGCAACATATGGCCAGAGCCACAATGCTTTCTAGCAGCATGATCACAACCACAAACAAGAAGGGCAAAGCCCATACGACTCACATGCTTGACCTTGACCTTTATATGACCTTGACCTTCATGTGACCTTCAAGGTCAAGGTCAAACAACTAAACCTACCAATGACATCATACACTAAGAAATGCTTTACACATTTTTCCTACCAAAATACATGTGACCTTGACCCAAGGTCAAGGTCATCCAAGGTCATGCAACACAAAGCTGTTAATTCAAGACATAGGAAGCACAATGGTGCTTATTGGCACTTTCTACCATGAGATATAGTCACTTTTAGTGGTTCACTACCCCATTTTGGTCACATTTCATAAGGGTCAAAGTGACCTTGACCTTGATGATATGTGAACAAATGTGTCTCATGATGAAAGTATAACATGTGCCCCACATAATTATTAAGTTTGGAACAGTTATCTTCCATAGTTCAGGGTCAAGGTCACTTCAAAATATGTATACAATCCAACTTTGAAGAGCTCCTGTGACCTTGACCTTGAAGCAAGGTCAACCAAACTGGTATCAAAAGATAGGGCTTGCTTTGACCTATATACCACTTGTAGCTAAGGTCGCCATTCTCAATAACGTGGGAGAAAATTGGGAAAATGTGAAAAATGACTGTTTTTGAGACGACATTTATGGCTCCTGTGACCTTGACCTTGAAGCAAGGTCAAGTCACTCTGTATGTTTTTTGAGGCCTTGTCATCATACACCATCATGCCACATTTGGTGTTGATAGACTAAATAGTCTCCGAGAAAAATCCAACGTTTAAGTTTTTTACGCCCGGACGCCCGGACGGACGAAACGGCTCAGTACATAGACTCACTTTTGCTTCGCATGTGAGTCAAAAATTAAGATGGCCATTAAGGCATGTAAGCTTGCAATAAATGGTCCTACAAAGTCTCTAAGACAAGCAGAAGAAAACTTCCCTCTCTTTTTTCTCCAAGTAATGCAGACAAACTTATCCTATATGACAGTTTGTAAAGGAAATAAGTGTTTAAAACTTATCAACAACAAAAGTAATCATCATCATCATCATCGTCCATCTGCCTCAAGAACAGAGCTCCCAAAGTTGTTTTGAGAATGTTTTTTACTGAATGGCACTGAGAGCCTAGTGTGCGAAAAGCACTGGAGAGAATTTGCCAGTTGGATAGTCAAGATATAATCAATGGGCAGCATTGATCAACATGTTCTCTTTAGCTGCTGCATACAAATCAAGTTTATACCTCGGATTTCTGTTTTGTTTTCAACGCATGCCCTTTGTCCATCAGTATCTAACCAGCGCAACAGAAATTCCAGTACAAATTCAACTGAGCCGAGACTGGGCATAAAGGGCGGTGTTCATGTTAATCATCACAGATCTACATTATACTGAATCAGAAGGATGATACCATGATTATTCCTCTTTTAACACACAAAACTATTGCATGTTTTTTTCTCCAGTTTTACAACATAACATTTGCAGCTCACATGAAATTATTATAGTTCCTAACCAATGGTAAAACTCCTTCACAGGGCTGGAGGAAAAAAAGATAGTATTCAGAGCCTCACGCAAATCTCAACTCTGCCAGAACATGTATTCAGTCCATCTGCTTAGGTTCCTCAGAAAGCCCCTACCTTCATCTGAACTTAAATATATGGTTTTTTCAATCTCCATCCATTAATAATTGCCACAACAGTGCATTTTGAAACAAGAATCATGTAAATAAACCTGACATGAAGCACAATTGTTAAGAATCAATGAAGTAATGATGCTTAAAAAACAATTGTGGCAGTGCTTGCAATGTAACTTAGCCAAATTTGGGATGAAGTGAAGTGTATCACATGAGCAGATAAGAATGCAAATCCAACCAGCTGTGTAATACAACACTTTGTCCTCTGACTTATATGCAAACTAGCAATTAAAGAAAACCTCCCTCTGCCCTGTAATGCAAATGGTGACAATACATGTTCTAGACATGAACTAAGCAAAAATACAAAAACACCAACACAAAGCCTTACATGTCATTCATTCCAAGATGGAGAATAGAGTTCTTTATCAAAAAAGTGAGGACACATGTCTTAAAAAAAAGAGTAAAAATACACAACAGGTGACATTTGAAAAGCCTGATATATGCATGTACAAAAAAGTAGTTTATATAATAAGCTAAATGATCCTTAATTCAAAGATGTAAGATGAAGAAGAGATACGGAATGCGGCAGCTTCATCCATCATGTTATATAACAAACTCTTTTATGGTCTACTGACAGATGCAAGGTGTGAATCATATCTCTCTTTACAGCTGGATGCAATGCATCCAATGCTTCATTCATGAGATACAGAATTAAGTTTGACAGGCTATCAGACTATAAAAGGCCATTGACCATAAAAGTTCCTGAAGCTGGTATGGGGCTTGAGCAAATCCAGTCTCCATTATTCTAGCTTTTCACCTTTTCTAAATTGCATTAGAGGCATGGGGCAGGTTTGTTAGGCCCCAAATCTTGAGATTCTCCCTGAATGACTAGTCGAGGGCGAGTGAGATGCTCCTACAGCTAGAAAAACAGCCAATCATCAACTCGCAAGGAGGAAGAACATGGTTGCGTTCTGGCGCCAGAGTCAGTGAACAAGTTGCCGATAGACGAAATAACTGATGATTCAGATATCACATCCGTTTTTCACTTGATAAAACACACCATGGTGTCATATCAAATGGCACAGGAACTTTTTCAATGAATAAATTTTTTTGTCAAAAATGTTGGGTCTTGATTCATTTCGATCTATTCAAGGGACATAATTCATAGAGCCTACGTATACGGTGTTGCATGTTTGCAAGCGATAAAACAATTTTTGGCAGAAATAACCTACTCCTCAAGATATACAAATGAATACTCGTACAGCAAATACTTCTGTGTACATACACTTTTCCATTCTTGGTCCCTGAGAAGCTCATTACAGGCACTGTTATCTCCAAACACCAGCCGAATTTGCACTGTCTCTGCCATTTTGGCTCATCCAGGTCACTGCAGGGGGAAGCATCAAGGGAGCTCCGGACCTCCCTCGACCTCCCGCCTTCATGGCAAGTGTGTCCTTATGAGTAGGAAACGCCTAGCCTTTGTGATTCTCTCAAGATTTTGGTCCAAACAAACGCGCCCATGGCGAGTCTACTCTTGACTGCCAACCCACCAGAGCCCTTCATGAGATTTTACCACATCTTTGAAAGTTTTTGAAATCCAGAATAAAACCACACCTCCTGTTCTCCACTCCATGTCTCTGGAATTCAATTCATTAGCAAAAGGAAAGGGACATTAAGAAAGTAAGTTTTGGAAAGACATGTGTTGAAAGTTTTGATAGTAGAGCCTCTCTCATCCGAAGATCATTTGCCATAGCTGGGGGGGGGGGGGGGGGGGGGGGCGGGGGGAGAGAGAGAGAGAGAGAGAGAAGCAAGGAACTTGTTAGGAGAAGAGCATCCTGAGACTAGAGATATCTGAAGGACTGAGCAGGTGGACAATGTTTAACAAACTATTCTTCATGCATGATTCAGAGGTTCCTCTGGCAAATACAGACTTGGGTTATTTCACTTACATGCTTTACTTACATGCACATTTTAAAAAAAAGAAGTAAACTGGAGATTTTAATTTTGTTTCATTTTCTTGTAGAAAACAGAGAGGTATCAAAATTAAAAATCAGACACACACACACACACACACACACACACACATAGAGTGTACAAACGAAACTTTCAAAACTAGTTAATGTTTATGGACACTCTCTCACTCTCACACACAATCCCCCCCCCCCCCCCCCCCCCTAAAACACCACAATAAAAACAGTAATCATCATCAGTGTTATTTTTATCATCATAGTTGCTTTCATCATCAACATCGCCATGATTTTTGTTACTTACAACATGAGCATCATCATTTCATTCCTACCACCCATCCTCCACTTCATTTGGAAAGCATCCAAACAGGCAGATAAATGTAGCCTTGCAGCTTCAGCAGCATTATTATGCCATGTTGGCCACTTTCCGAATGAATCAATGATGATCATGATCATGATCATGATGATGAATGGAATAGCCTTAGTAGGCTATACAAGGCCATCAACAACAAAAATCACTAGAGCTGGTAAGTGGAATCAATAGTCAAGTCACTATTTCCCTGGTTTATTCACCTTTAAAGAAGAGCTTAGGGAGATGTGGTGGGTCTACCGTAAAAGTTGGCCTATAAGCCGCTACTTTTTTTTCATGAACGGACCCCTGCGGCTTATCAGGCGGTGCGGCTAATGTATGACTTTTTTCTGCATCGCCAGAGTCAGCGATGTGTTTTTGGGTTTGACTGACAACGAGGCTGGCAGTGACAGTGACACTTCCGGTGATTCTGCACCAGAGGCGATACTGAACCTGTTTGTCTCTGACACGGAAGAGTCCGACTTCAGCGGATTCTCAGCATCAGATCTCGAGTAAAGACCATTGAACTTTCCTTTACGGTACCTCATGACTTTTGACTTTCTGTTTTGATGTTTCTGTTCGGTTTTGATGCTTCGAACTTTCCTTGACGGCACCTCATGACCTTTGACTTTCTGTTTTTGCCTTTTCGACTGCTGCTCAAACTTTTGATTGTATGCGTTTCGGTAGTATCACCGTTTCTTCAGAGAAGATTAATTTGCGCAGCTGAACTGCGATCTAACTTTTCCCTGTATAGTCTGGTCTCAATGAGATGTTTTTGTCTGCATACTTTCTCCATGACACTGCGTGGTAGCAGCCCATTTACCGGTATTCAACTGTATAGTCTTAACTGATAATGAAGAAATATTTGCCGGTATTTTAACACGATTTTAGTTTAATGTACATATGTATATGCTGACAAATTTTGTGAAATAAAAGATGACGATTGAAAATCCTTTCTGTTTTGATGTTTCTGTTCGCTTTTGATGCTTTTCTCAGTGGTTTGTGGCGACTTTGTTTTGCCTTAGACATGTTCGGTTTTCATGCGGCTTGTATGCCAGTGCAGCTAATTTATGGATTTTTCTGTATTTTTCTTTAAAAATGGGGGGTGCGGCTTATAACCAGGTGCGCCTTGTAGGCCAACTTTTACGGTATTCCTTTTACTCCCAACCCACAGGGGGAGGCCACTTACCGGTCCGACCACAAGACCACAGACGGCAATGACAAACATGACGTTGTAGATGGCAGAGCCAATCACTGTTCCCACCCCCACATCATCCTGCATTGAAAGAAGTAAGAACTGGATGTAGTCAAGTGACAGAGAAAATGAAATGCAACAGAAGAGGATGAGACCAAACAGGGGAAAGCTGAAGAAGTGGACTATGTGTGTTTTGTGATCTTGAAGCCCTGGAGATCCGAGTCAAGTCTTGGGGGTAGCTGCTTTGGACTGGAGTGTCTGGAGACACAGAGTGCAGGGAGGCCTCTCAGTTTGAGAGGAACCTAATGGAGCAGATGGAAGACATGCACCTCTGGAGGAGGAACCAGCTTCAGGCGGACAGACCAGCTTTGACTTTCAGATGTGAACGCTGCTGTTTGGACTGTCATTCCTACATCTGACTACTGAGCCACAGCAGATGCTGTCAATGGGATCGTATGGCACTGGCACCCAGTGGCACAGATTCATGGTCCTTTGGGACTGACAGATGCCTACTACTATATACTACTATATGTTTTGTAAAGATGTGACACGATCATCAAGGAGGGAGCAAAAAGGGAGGGAAAGGAAACAAAGAAAGGAAGAAAAAGGAGAGAAGAACGGAGAGAAATGAATAAATGAAGGAAGGGATGGAGGAACAAAGTGGAGGGAAAGAAGGAAAAGAAGTAAAGGAAGGAAGGAAGGAGGAAGGGGAGGAAGAAAGGAAGGAAGAAAAGCATGAAGGGCAACAGCAAAGAACTGGGAAAGGAGAGAAGGGAGGTAGAAAGGAAGGAAGCAGAGATGAATGGGAGGGAAGGAGGATGGAAAAGGACAAGGGAGGAGATGGGATAAACTGGGGGAAATGGACAGAGATAAAAAGACTTCATAATCAGAAAAATAACAAACACATCAAACAAACGATTTAGTTTACACTGTAAACCTACTAAAAAAATTAAGTTTCTAAGCAATTACTACACAAGAATTACTACCATTTTCAAAAAGTTCCCCAAATTGTAGCATCTTAAAATATTTATAACAGTTATTCTATGTCCCCCATTGTCCATTGTTTGAAGACCAAAACCTGCCTGTGTTCAAAACTTGTTTTAAAATGCACAAACCATATTTAATTAAAAGAAGCAAACACTGTGCAAAGTACTTTCAGACCTGTTAGTTCAACTTCTGCAAATGAGATAAAGACAGCCAGCCTGCTTAGACTTGTGATCCCAATGAAGGCATAATATGCATTCACTTTAAGGAGATAATTTGTGGGAGCAGTTGTTCTTGACAGTTACCTTGGCAATGAAGACTCCAATGACTGAGGTAGCAAGTTCTGGAGCAGAACTGCCTGCAGCCATGAAAGTTGCTCCTGCAACGTCTGTCTGCATATTCAGCACTATTGAAGAAAAAACAGAGCTTGTCATCCATATATCATATTTGGATTGTTAACATTTAATTAAATGAATCGCAATGTTGAAAGAGTACATAAATAGTGTCTCATCATAATAAAAATCCACTTTCTTAACAATCTTAGATTCCCTATAAATCTACCTGTTTAGTACAAAAATACACTCAACAGAAAAGTTCAACAAGGTTGTAAAATTGCTGGCCTAGATGTTGCATATAAAAAAAGCATTGAATTTGACTCATGAAAAGCAGTGCAGAAATCAGGTGGGTAACATGTTAAAAGACTGCAAACATTTCCTGTTTACTTGCTTTGAGCCATGACCCTCTCAATCAAGGTACAGAATGCCAACATTTCAGAGAGAGCATGCAAGATGATCATTTGTGCCCTCTGCTTTTCACACACTGAACAAGTGAGATGCAGTGTCCATTTGATGGATTTCTGTTGTTTTGTTCCAGTGTGCACCTATACTATATGTATGTTTTCATCACTGCTGAAAGTGTACAAAGAATTGCCCCATGTTGAATGAATAAAGTACATCCATCCATCCATCCATCCATCCATTGTTATGAGTGGAGTTATTTTAATCCCTGGTGAAGATTCTTATTTGTATTGAAGCCAGCCAGGCCTATAATAATCTTAGAGAAAATCCAGCCTATTATTGATAGGCCTGTGAACAAAAAATCCCACTAATACCATTGGTCCATGCAAGAACGGCACTTGAGACCCCAAGGTCATTAGTCAATATGGGTAAACCTATTCTCATGCAGGGGTATTCAAACCCACTCGCTCGCTCGCCCGAGGCGAGTTAAAATTGTGTCAGGCTAGTTAAAACTGCTGAGTCACTCGCCTGACTGGCGAGTAAAAAAATTGGAGCACTTCGATTCTATTTGCAATTGTCCGTGACTGGATAGCAACAGTCATATTCCCTGTGTTCCGTTGCACTCTGCTTCATCTCTGCTATGGTGTAGCAGGCTCAGGAGTTTCGATTGGTCGGTTTCTTTAATTATTTTAAAAGCACGTTACCATTAAAAGTAGAGGGTTTTGGCATTGTAGTAAACTAGAGATTTTGCCTACCGGCAAAAGTATCTCTAGCACAGTTCACATCACGTGATGGAAGGTTTTTGGCCAATTTATGCAAACGGAGGTCACACGAGAGGCTTGTGGGATAGCCGATGTGCTCCCTGACATACGCCGTTAAAGTAGTTCTAAGACTATTTCGCACAAAACTCTTAACTTACTCTTGTTGAGACAACAAACAAGCGTTAATTCGATACAATAAAATGTTTGTGTTGAAATGGAAACAAGTTTTGACATCTGAATGATTTCTGTAAAAAATGGAGAGAAAAATAGTATCAGAACGAACTATTTTGGGCGCAAGGCTGTAATGCGAAGGGTCAAGCCTATTATGCATGCATTGCGAACTGTGCCAGAGTCAATACTACTGACTCGAGTTTACAGAATGGGGTTTTGGAGGCCCCCTTTGAATACACGAATCCCCAATATTATTTCACACTCAAATTTATCACTCTTGATCGAAGAAACGACAATAAAAGTATTAGGGTCGAAAATCATTCATACACAATCTTTGGTGACGTTTCACCCAGTGGCAGAGGTCAACTTCCTGTCAAGGTCGAGCAGCAGCTAGAGCATCTCAGAAGGCGCTCTAAATGCTTCACACTAGAGTGCGCCACTTGCTGTGCCTAGCAACGATGAAACTACAGAACTCGTTGCCGCATTTGATTGGCTCATACTAAACAGAACTAATTGGAAGTCACTCCACGGACTTGAACGGTAAACATGCTTCGAACCATGAAGTTTACATAACATGGAAGTGGCAAACGTGCCGATTGCTGTCAAATTTGAAGAAATAAATGTTTTCGTGCTCTCATCATCGTAGCAGAGTGGATTGCATGCCTTGGTTTGATATTTGTAGTAAACGTCGGCATTTATAGCCATGAGTGTAACGATTTAGCAGACGACACACATTTTTGGATTCCTTTGACCTTCCTCTATGACTGGTGATGGTTACCTCCCTTTTAATATTAATGGAATTTCGACCCTAATGCTTTAATTAAGTCGTTTCTTCGATCAAGAGTGATAAATTTGAGTGTGAAATAATATTGGGGAATCGTGTATTCAAAGGGGGCCTCCAAAACCCTCTACTTTTAATGGTAACGAGATTTTAAAATAATTTAAAAAACCGACCAATCGAAACTCCTGAGCCTGCTACACTGTAGCAGAGATGAAGCAGAGTGCAACGGAATGCAGGGATTGTCAGCCGCTGCAACTGCCATGTTTTTCGTCTCACTTCATCTCGCGTGAAACCTCGAGTGTTCCAGCGTCACTCACAACGAGCTAAAAATAGATTTCAGTGTCCTCAACTCGTATACGTATTGCGTACTAGCGACGCGAATAAACCACCCCCTGAAAAGGAGCAAAAGAAAACCGATGAAGAAAAGAAGAAAAAGGACAAGGAATATGACGTTCATGTTTAATTGCTTACATGGTTCTACTGTTTTCTAGTCAGCTGGATTGTTTTTGATTACTACTAAGTTCTGTACAGTTTATTGTCATTTAATTCCAGAATACCCTCTGTTTAGTGAAGTTTCCTAATCAGCTTTGAGTTGGTTAATGTTTACTTGTTTACAAGGTATTCTTGTATTCTAGTCAGCTGGATTGTTTTTTATGACTACTCAGTATTGTACAGTTTATAGTCTCCTACCTGGTGAGATTCTAGGGTGAATTTTGTTTTGTTAATCTGAATTTATGGTTAGTCAGTTCTGAATATAATCCTTTGTTGTTGCTATGAATAGCAAGTTTTGATGTTTTATTGATTCATTTATTTTTCAGTTTTCTAGCCAGGTTTTAAAGTTGAACTATGCTTTGTTGATTTCAAGCTGTGCAAAATACATAGCATATCATCTTCAAAAAAGTCATGTTGAGTTGGTGTGTTTAGAAACTGCATTCAGTTTTTCATTATTTGTGTATGGAAGGCGGGCTGGTTAAAAAAGTTGCAGGCTAGTAACTTTTGTGTCCAACTAGCCCGGCGGGCTAGTAAGCCGAAATAATTTTGAACACCCCTATCATGCCATTGATCCACTTGGCAGACCTCGCTGCACACCATTGGTCCAGGTGAGATGTGAACTTGAGACCCCAAGGTCATTAGTCAATATGGAAAACCTACTCTCACGCCATAGGTCCACTTGGCAGGCCTTGCTGTACAGCATTGGTCCACACGGATGACTTCGCGGCTATCTGACTGGTTCATTTGGGAAAACAATACACAAAACCAGAGAAAAATATCTCCTCTGCCCTCTATCTAGCTTGGTAGTGCTTCCAGACTGTGTTGAAGTCAACAGGAGATGGGAAGGGTGATGCCTGCCCCCTGCCCATAATTTCCAGGGCTTCAGTCTCCAGGGTCAAATGACGATGCCCACAGCAAGGACTTGGAGTGGCAAGAAGCACAGCTGTGTCATCAGAGGCCTGCCTGTTGAAGATACAAGTCGAGCCTGACCATGTCCACAGAGAAAGGGGAGATGCTCCACAAGATCAAGGAGGTCAAGTTGACGGAAGCGGGCTCCATGACGACAACAGTAATCTCAACATCAAGTTCGTTGAATTGTTTTACTTTCACATGTGACCAAGTGTTCAGTTTTGTAGAAAAATTATATATGAATACATAGAAATCAAATAAATAGTGATTAATAAAGTATAAAAACGAAAATACGGTCTCGAGAGTGCAGTTAATTATGCGAACGCTTTCCACATTTTACATTTTAACGCATTTTTTACTGTCGATTCTCCATGAAGTTTTTACTTTTGTGGCTTCATGATGAGGTTTTCCCGAGTCCAGCGATGATGAATGCTGGCTGCTGGAGGATGAGGGTAATGATAGTTATCCTTCACCCTCTTCCTTTGACTCAGACAGCGATGAAAATGCCAAAACTTCCCTTCTGTCAACTACTCCGGATCATCAGTAAGTACATTTTGTTGCATAAATCCGACTGCAAACTTGTTTTTTCTCCGTTTGCAATCAATCCCATGAGGTAGAAGCAAGAATACACCATATTAGAAGTATTTCTGGTTGACATGACTTTGTTCAAGTATGTATTAGTGATTTTCATAGATTCTAGTTCACTCGATAACACACAGTGTCCTTGAGCAAATGTGGCCACATGGACGCTGTTGTTGCTGTCAGCAACATTTCATTGTATGCTTGGCAGTATTTGTACAGTCTCTATAATTGTTTCTTACTATTTCTAAGACTTATCCAACTTTTACTGCTTATTTCTCCAGGATGAATGGCTATGGGGACTTTGACAACGGTCCTGATAATCCTGTCTCTCTCACACACACACCCCCCACCCCCACCCCCCACCCCCCCCCCACCCCGGGGTCCAGCAGCGTAACGTCTGGACCAGAAAAGATGCTCTTCAGTTTACCATCCCAGCTGCCTTCTTCAAGCTCATTTTCACAGTGCAGCAGACCAGAAAAGTTTTGTCAGCTGTCATTTACTGAAGAACTTATAAGACAGTTTGGTAATATTTGTTGTGTTATGCCTCTTGATAACACAATATGTCGGGGCTCAGGTACTGAAAGGTACGTGGTTTATTCAAGAAGATAACTGAACTAAGATCTGGTCTAGACTGGTTTCAAGTGGTCAGAGAAAAGGGAAATAACTCTCTTGGTGAGTTATGCACATAACAGAAACAACAAAACATCCCCCTTTCTTTAAAGTTGCCACGTAGGTCGGAGTCAGCGACAACGAATAATCATAAACAAAAACAAATAGTAAGCCTACATACCAACATGCAGAACTTGTGAGTTTTTTGGTGCAGCAGGAACAACAAAATGTCCTCAGTGTCAATCACTTAGGACAGACAAAATCTTTCATGCGATTGTTCTTTATTTCTCGGCTGGATCGGGTACGGACTGGGATCTTGGAGCCGGGACTGCAGGCCTCCCTCAGTGCTGGTTGCTTAGCTTTTTCAGCTGGACTTTTCGCCGGTACTTCCTGGTTTGGATCAGCCTGCGGTCATACAGGTGTCATGGGCTGAACGGACTAGGGACTGTACTTTGTCTGGGGGGTGAGGACGAAGACTGCATGGCGTCATCATTATCGGAGACTGAAGCGGGCACTGGAGTCGCATTGGAAGCGGATGTGCGCGTCGCTCGTTTGAGGTGAACTCTGTTGCGGCGGTAAACAGTTCCGTCGGACTCAATATCGTACGATCGTTCGTGACGTTCTAGGACAGTGGCTTTGGTCCACTCTTTCTTGCCGAGGGTGAATGGTTGCATTCTGACATTTTCACCCTTTCTCAATGGTGGAAGATCTTTTGCGTGCTTGTCAAACTGTTCCTTTTGTGTTTTTTAATTCTTGCTCATTTTACGCTTTTCTTCCTCAGTGTTGACCTTTGGTAGGAGTAGATCGCTTGAAATGGGAAGGAGAGTTCTGGTTCTTCTGTTGAGCATTTTTTGAGCTGGACTGGTTCCAGTGGACTGACTTGTGGTATTTCTGTGGTTGAGTAGCGCCAGAAATTGATCGGCGTCCTTGTTCTTCCTCAACTGTGTTTTTGCGGTCTTGACTGCTGATTCGGCTTTCCCATTGGATCGTGGGTGATATGGACTGCTCATCCGGTGTTCAAAGTCCCAATCTGCGGTGAATTTTGTGAAGGACTCCGACGTAAACTGGGGACCATTATCGGTCACAACAGTGCAGAGAATGCCATATCTTGCAAAGTGTGCCTTTAGCTTTTTGATGATGGTGGTAGATTTGGTATTTTCCAGCTGATCGACCTCTATGAAGTTGCAGAAATAGTCGACAGTCACCATGTAATCTTTGCCATCAAGCTCGAAAAGGTCAGCTCCCACTTTTTCCCAATGTTGGGAAGGAATTTTGTGCGATTGCAAAGTTTCAGGCTGGTTGGCAGTTTGGTACATTCCGCAGGTTTTGCAGGTGGAGATGAAGGTCTTGATGCTCTCCGGCAAGCCTGGCCCAAAAATAGGCATTCTCTGGCTCTTTTCGAGGGCAGCCATTGATTCCACGTGTGAGGGACGAAGTGAACACAGCCAATTTCATCTCAGAGCGCCAAAGAGACGGTAAGAACAACTCGTCTCTCCTTGAAAACACAGTCCGTCTGGGTTGACATTTCGTCACGGAAGCGGAAGTAAGGAACAGTTCATCAGGTAGTTCTTTGCTGATCGTCCTGGGCATGCCCGGTTTTCATGAGGGACAGACCTGAGGTTTTGAAGAGTTGCATCCTCCACCAACTGTGGGCTTTTCTCAGCTTGCATCAGCCGTTTTCTTTCTGATAGGAAGATAGGCAAACATGTGGACGTGCTCGAAGTCTTGCATGTTTGACGCTGGACAGGGATGAGGTAGGCACGAGGACAAGCGTAAGTTTATTTTATTTTTTTTTTTAGGCCGGGTAGCGTACATTTCTGTGCCGTTCTTGTAATGTCACATTGGACATCATACGCGTGGATACGTAGCATCATTGCCTTGCAGGACGTTTAGGTGCAGCAGAGGAGTGCACTCTGTAGAATGGGACTCCAGTGGCGTTGTGGTCACTTTCAACATGGGACAGGGCGTACACCAAAAGTGTAACTGATGGACCGTGTCCAGGCTCCAGACAACGGCGAGAGTCCTTTCCTCTATATCTGTGCATACGGCGGGGTTCAAGTGTCCGGTTAGCGCGCGGGACTGAGGTGACGCGACTAGGCGAACTACGCTCTGCGGCAGGGACTGCTCCAAGACCTGTCTGCCTGGTATCGCACGGAACTGTAAGTCCTTCTTGCGGGTTGTAGAAGGCGCGGACCGGAGCTGGGCAGCTTTCCCACCCATTTTGCGGGGGTGCGCCCCTACCTACTTAGAGAGAGAGAGACAGAGAGAGACAGAGAGAGAGACAGACAGAGAGAGAGACAGACAGAGACAGAGAGAGAGACAGAGAGAGAGACAGAGAGACAGAGAGAGAGAGAGAGAGAGAGAGAGAGAGAGAGAGAGAGAGAGAGAGAGAGAGAGAGAGAGACAGACAGACAGACAGACAGACAGACAGAGAGAGACAGAGACTTAGAGAGACAGAGAGAGAGAGACAGAGAGAGAGAGAGAGAGAGAGAGAGAGAGAGAGAGAGAGAGAGAGAGAGAGAGAGACAGACAGAGAGACAGAGAGAGAGAGAGAGAGAGAGAGACAGAGACTTAGAGAGAGAGAGAGAGAGACAGAGAGAGAGAGAGAGAGAGAGAGAGAGAGAGAGAGAGAGAGAGGGAGAGAGAGAGAGAGAGAGAGAGAGACAGAGACAGAGAGAGAGAGAGAGAGAGAGAGGGAGAGAGAAGTGAAACAGAGAGGCGGGCTCAGGTATCCTCCCTGCAAATGTTTTTTTAAGATTGCTTGACCCACTTCTTACCCCAGCATTCTGTAGCTAAACTAAACAGCCCTCTGGGAACACCATGCAGTCACAACAGTGTTGTCAACCCATATTACACAAATGTCCGATGAAGAGCTCTTGTCAAAACAAAACTCGAAGAGTGGGAGACTGCTTCCAGCAGCAGGAAAAGTAAATTGTGGATCAAAACTTCACGGGGGAAAAAAAAACCTTTTGATTTCACCATTGTCGTATTTTTCGATTTCACGATTGTCCTATTTTTCCACACAAGTCGTAGTAGTCGTATTTTCAATAGTTTGGCGTAAAAAATACGCCAAAATCGTATAGGTAAACAGGTCTGTATGGCTGATATGAGATTGTCTGTCCTGCTAGTGTCAGTATCATGTGACCAACCATCGGTGCCCCTAACGTGAACCAGATGTAATTGAAATGCATCATGAACTTGTGAGCACTGCATGTTGATCATCCTCTTCATCTTCCTCACTCTCGGCTTGAAAAACTTCACATTTGAAATGTATCGCCTTCAGTTCAAAAACGTGTCCCCGACCTCTCCAACAGTCAAACCCCAAGCCAACTCAAACCCATCCCCATCTGCTTTGCACGTGGTCACATCACCAGAGCTGCCAAGTGCTACGATTTAGGCGTAGCATGCTACGATTTCGCCGTGCTTGCTACGATGCTACGATCGTCAGGGAAAAACTACGATTTTTCAAAGCCTGGAACATTCTGAACACAGAGATCATAGTGTCTCTGACACAGGTTGGTCACGTGACTTCGGCTCCACATTCCATTGATTCTACCAATCAAAATTCAACATGATCAGAAGACCATTGAGAGTAAAAAGAGGCGATTCTATTTCACTCCAATTATTTATCCCGATAGATAAACACAAATTTGGTGTTCTAATAAAACTAATCTATGAGATTTTCAGGAAATCATTTGAGAACTACTTTTAGCGCGAACGTGTCTATAAGGTTGCAAACTGCCCTGAGCACGTGCGATTGTGTATAGTAATACCAAAGATTATACAGTTATGAATAGTCTTTGGTAATACACGCGATCTTTGGACCTACGCAGCAAAAAGGATTCCTATGGGTCCGGGATGGTTTCGTGAATCTATGGTTATACTCTCGCAAGTAAATGCTTTCTGGCCGGAACCTGTGGTCTAACTGCCTTCACACTGTTTGACGAGCTCCACACTTCGATCATTCGGTGTCGACTGATGGAGTCAGTAAGTGATTTAACCTGTGTTGAACGTTAATCGAATGGAAGTTTCTTCTGTAGGAATCCGTCCGATTCCGAAGTTCGATATTATCGGATAGCTCAGAAGCAGTTTTTCTAAGTTTTATCCTTCTAAGCATACATTAAATTAATGATTCCTCATCAGCAAAAGCACTCAGTGGGTTTCTGTGTGTATCGAAGATTATGCAGACGGGATTGGTTGCCTTACTCGCTCAATGAAGTATAAATATTGCTGTTGTATTCAAAGTCCTTATAATTAGTAGAGTTCACAATATTACACTCTTGTGATTCGAATTTTACCGCATACAAGTTTTATATTCATGGGAAATCGATGTTTAGAAAATGAACTGACGGAAAAATGGCTGCCAGTATGGAGTGTATCACAACAAGCGGAGGAATACACTCACGATGTGATATGGCATTCAGCGTGGCTGTTCAGAACGGTGGTATGCATGTTATGGAAGAATTTAGGCTATCACGTGACCAACCTGTTGCTGAGACTATATTCATTAGTCTCAGCCACGCTGAATGCGCCTGGAACTGAACTTTTGACCGTCACGAAGAACCCACACACACACACACACACACACACACACACACACCCCGCTTTATGCTGGCGGTTCAGCGCTGAGCGTCGAACTGAACTTTTGACCGTCACGTAGAACCCCCCCCCCCCCCCCCCCCCCCCCCCCCCCCAGCTTCACGTCGGCGGCTCAGCGCTCAGGGACTTGACAGCCCAGCCCTCAACCCACAACTTTGATATTAAAAAAAAACTTCAACATTTTCAATAAAAAGATGTAGGGTCGGCGCCCCAGAATAGGGTAGGTCGGGTTACCGTAACCACACCATTTTTGGGGGGGGCCTTATACCAATTTATCTCACTGATTATATATATATATATATATATATATATATATATATATACAAATTCAAAAAAATGGAACAAGCAATAACATTATTTTTTTTCCATTTGTGCAAGAACAGAGACCATTTTCAAAGGTAAGTTTGACAGCAACAATACATTTGTGTATCATGTAACTGAGTGTTTATGATGCTGATATACTCTCACAATACGACTAATCTAAATTATCAATTAAAAAAACAGCTATTGATTCAACAAACGGGTATATCTTGAATCCCATTGTCTCTATCTAACTTGTCTTCATTGCAACATGACTAAGAACTTCACCAAATACAACAATCAATAGGCAGATATTGCTAGAAGTGTGACTATTCAAACCTGATATTGACTTGTGCATATCGATATGAATGTACACATGTGCATAAAAGCATGCAATCTTCCCTTTCAGTATCACTTTAAATTCCCACCATGCATATACAATATGACAAATTTAAATATCCAAGACAAAGAAATAAAACCTCATGAGTAAATAATGAAGCATTAAACATATACATGTACTGTAGTCCCTGGTACACCAGGAATAAAGACCACCCAATCGGCACACCTGCATGCACACACACATACACATGCACATACAAACACTCACACACATACACACACACATGTGCATGCACACACAAATATACATTTCACATGCATGCATGTGTGCACATGCGTGTGCACACACACACACACACACACACACACACACACATTGCAAATCAATAATGCCAAACAATATATCTTTTTCTTTACAGATCTGTGACTCAGTTCTAGACTGTTTTGTAATATCTCTTCTGTTCTATGTTTCTGAGCTGTGAATATCAAACCATATCAATGCATGACTTAAATAGGTAACACTGATATCACACTGGAACAGAACTAGCACATAATTGCATTTTCAGTTATCACCAACCCTCACAGAGGTTAGAGCATTCAGCCATGATGATAATGCATGAATGATTTCAACTGGTCACTGAGTAACATGTGTAGGTAATAACAAATGCAACTCTAAAAGGGCACATGCAGAGTGATGGGTGGATTGGATGGGAGGAGGGGGGGGGGGGGGGGAGAGGGTGGCAGCAGTCACTGATGCAGAATGAGGACCAGCTGAACACTGCCAGGTTGCACAGAACAAAATCAATAGTCACATTCATGCCCATTCACACCACTGAGCTACTGAGCAGCCGGGCAACCTGGAGCCAGAGGCAAGAGAAAGCTAACTAAAGCATAGTCAAGGCAAGCAGCAAACTAGCAGCAAGCAAAAAGACAGCTGTGTGCATGTATAAGAAAGGTTGTATTCAAACTGAGTACTGATACTGCAAGCCGACTGAATACACTCTGTGTTAATACCATGCAAGCTCAGCATATGCAACCATTAAGCAAAGAGTGTGAAAAACACAAACAATCAAGGCAAAAATTAATTAATCAAATAAATAACATGCACATTATTTGGTGCAGTATGCAGCCCTGAGGCAAGCAGTACAGTGTGTCAACAAAGCAGGTGAAGGCATCTTAACCTGAGAGTAAGCAAAACTAAAAAAGAGTCGCTGTGTGGGGATGCATGACTGCATTCATTAACTGTCTGACTGTACAGCAAATTTCTGACACCATTTTCACTCTGAGCATCAGGGTTTCTCTGTCACAGATCCCCATCTCTTACACTGACCAAGGAGTGCTCCTCATTCTCACAAGCAAAAAACACGAGATGTGCATTGATTTTAGATGCAAGAGCAGTATACCAGGACCAGTGATTATAATTATATGGAAATACAGTGGAAAGGGTTTAAATAACATTACAACTATCTTGGGGTAGTAATTGATGATAGACTGACTATGACTTGGAAAGAAAATACAAAATATTGTGAAAAAAACTAAAGACCAGACTATATTGCATGTGTAAACTGAGACCGTTTGGTGTAGACAGAGAGCTGCTGAAGACATTTTACTATGCAATATAATAAGTAGTGTGATACATGTGCAGTAGTGTGTTGTGGAGGTAACATCAGCAAGAGAGACACAGACACTGAATAAATTTGTAAAGAAAGGACAAAACATCATTGGTTCACCCATAGAAACCCCCTCAGCCAGACCCATCCCACTCGAGTGCAAAAAAAAACACGTGTCAACTTGAGTAACACAAATCACAGAATTCCACTCCAGTCTCATACCACACAGCCAAAGATTCTGTCCCCCCAAAACAGGTACAGTAAAACCTCTATTTTATGACCCTCTTTTAACGACTTCCTCTCGATTGCGACTTCAAAAATTTTAACGGATGTATTTTCCTATTAAAGTGACCTCTCTTAAACAACTTCCTCCAAAACGCGACTTGCGACATTCAATCCTTGGCATTTTAAAGACTTTTTGACCTAAATATTACCCAAACTGCAGTCCCTTTAGTAGCGCATGCAACTGCAGTTACTGTCCATTCCAAAACCTGTAAGAATTGTCTGCCATCCAGTGACATCTCCAAGTGAATTGTGGTCAAGGGGCAGGCAACTTTCGTGCATTATGGAATAACTCTTTCGTCCACACTGGCTTGAATAAGAAATGTTGAGCGTAATAAACTTGTCGCACACAAGTTTCACTCTGCATGAGATAGCTGTCTGAAATTTCCAGCCATAGCGGGTTCAACAGTTTGAGTCTCATACCCAAAGGTAAAAATAGCATCAACTCCAAGCTGCCACGCCAGTCAAAGAAGAGGCGGAGTCCGCTCCTGGCAGCCTCGCTACGAACATGTCTGCATTGGTTTACAGGTGGCCAGGAGGGGAGGCAGAGACTTCTCTAATGGCAACACTGGCATTGACCACAGTGGTCTGGCATTCATCAGTTAAGTTAAAATTAGGTTGAAGTTAGGTCAATTTTCCTCTGCTGGCCATTCAATGAGCATGAAGTTACGGTTAAAAAGAATGAAACGATCAAGTAAACAATTCATCAATCGTTACAGCGTTACCATCTATTAGTATATTTTTCAATCAAAAATCCCTGAAAGACAATCATCAAGTAAGGTGCCCTTGAAACAGCCGGAAACTTTGCAGCCAAAATTGAACCTATAAATTTACGTCACTTAATCGAATACATCATTTGCAAGTAGCAGTTGTATACAAAGTACATTATACAGTATCATGCATGGATAAAAGATAGTTAACCCAAGTTTGTGAATACATGTATCTATCCTTTCATACACAGACTAGCTCCATTGTGTTGTGTGTGTCGGTAGATATCAGCCTCTTCAAAGTTCCTTTATCTCCTGTATTCTGCTCATACATGTATGGTTGTTTTAAGTAGAAAGGGAGGTCTAGCACACTCCAAGTTAACGGTAATAAAGATATATTGTGCATGTATTGCATTGTGTTTTATGTTGGCATTATTCCTATATATAATACCTTATGTTCATTTTTATTCAAATCTGCATACCTTCATTTTAAGACTCCCTCCAAATTAAGACCTGATTCGGTAGGTTTTTCAAAGGTCGCAAAATAGAGGTTTTACTGTACAGATATGTGACCCTCCATCACAAAATGAGTCACTCGTTGCATTTTGAACATTTTGATATATATGTATCATGTATGTTTTCAAAAAGAGCACACAACAAGCTTCTCAATGGTGCAATAATCATGAACATATGACTACCCTACACGATTTCACATGACTTTGAAGATCGACACCCTAAAAATACGCTATTTGAGAAAAACGCGTTTTAAGTTTACATACATTATTCCCCCTTTTCCCCTAGCAACCCTTATTCTAGACTCATGCAATTTGCCACAGTGATGAAGCAGTGGTTTATGGCTTTGGTTGGCAGTCTAGGGTATTCCCTCATCGATCTGTTGCAGTGGTGGCTACGAAACTTTGAGAAAATGCTTGATGTTGACGATCGGTTCGCGGACGTTTTCTTGTAATTTATTATTTATCACCACACCCAAAAAACATCATAAAGTTTGATTTCAAACACGAAACTTACTCATACAATGAAGAAGGGATTAGAGAAGCAAAAAACAAACAAAATCTAGAAGTCGACCACTACAACCCCCATCTCCTTTGTGGGCGGTTTGCGCAAAATGACTCGACGGCACAACCGACCCATTTAGAGAGAGTCATAAATGGTCATAGATCTACGTCAGTATCAGAGCACGATATGATTTCTCCCACTTCTAAGAAAAAATGTTTCTTTGTCCTTGACTGAATTCAGCAGTAAACTAAACACCATGGATTTCTGGGAAGATCCCACAGACATCACAACTTTCATTCTTATTGGCACGTAAAGACGTTTAACCAACAGGTGCATCAATCGATGTTCACTTATGCATTCATGCACAATCATGCACACATTCATACCAGACAAAGTGACAAGACAGGGTCGCAGCAATTTTCCTCGATCAACATAACTTTTCTCCCATCTCTCCCGCCCTCATGAGTTCAAAGCCAACCCGAAGCCTCTGCTGGGCTATTGATAGCCTCTTTTTTGGGAGGTGTAGATGGTCCAGCATGCTAAGGCGTTGGGCTTTGCAGCGAGGCGCTGTGCCGTGGTTCAATCCCAGGGGCGGGAGAGATGGGAGAAAAGTTATGTTGAATTCAGCAGTGCCCGTGTGCAAAATCCTGTGATATGCCGTGAGAAGCAATTCTTAATAAAGCATGCTTTTGATTTGAAAAAGTACGGTATCTGCTAGACTTGTTGTTTAACTTAATATACATGCACTTTCACCTGTGAACTACTCACTTTTTGTCTGGGTTTTTTTAATACCTATACAGAAATAAGTTTTATCGTGACATTTTGCAGATGTTATCTTAATAAATCTACACTGCCACCCAATGGGTCTCTCTGGCATGGGCTGGCCTCTCTCAAACGATCAGAGGATGTGTTAAGCTCTCGAGAAGTTGACGTGATTTAGCACCATTTCATTGGTATTTTTGCACATGCAAGTAGGCCTACTTGGGCACTGAGCGGTGTGTCGACATGAAGCAACATTTGCGACGCAGTTCTCACACACGCGTGACGAGAACCCATCAAAGGCTGTTTTGTGTGCATGCTAATAAAGAACCGAAGCGAAAGATTTAATTAACTGCGCTGAAATGAGAAGCAATTACCTGTTGAATTAAATCAACAAAATCAATGAGAAGTGGTCTACGCCTTGGAAATAGTGCATAGTCAGTACCATATGTGACCCTCCATCACAAAATGAGTCACTCGTTGCATTTTGAACATTTTGATATATGTATAACATGTATGTTTTCAAAAAGAGCACACAACAAGCTTCTCAATGGTGCAATAATCATGAACATATGACTACCCTACACGATTTCACATGACTTTGAAGATCGACACCCTAAAAATATGCTTTTTGAGAAAAACGCGTTTAAGTTTACATACATTATTCCCCCTTTTCCCCTAGCAACCCTTATTCTAGACTCATGCAATTTGCCACAGAGATGAAGCAGTGGTTTTTGGCTTTGGTTGGCAGCCTAGGGTATTCCCTCATCGATCTGTTGCAATGGTGGCTACGAAACTTTGAGAAAATGCTTGATTTTGATGATCGGTTCACGGACGTTTTCTTGTAATTTATTATTTACCACTACATCCAAAAAACATCATAAAGCATATACTTACATGTTGATTTCAAACACGAAACTTACTCATACAATGAAGAAGGAATTAGATAGCAAAAAAAAAAAAATTTCTCAAAGTTGACCACTACAACCCCCATCTCCCTTGTGGGTGGTTTGCGCAAAATGACTTGACTGCGCAACCGACTCATTTAGCGATGGAGAGTCACATAATTATATAATATACTGGCCATATTTTATACCAACTACAATAAGTATTTAAAACTAACCATTCTAGAACTGCAGTCTAGTCCCAGTATCTTGCGATGCAGCCCTTTACCTTCCTTGTGGTTTTTTGATTCCCTGATTGTAATGTTCTGTGATGTTTAAGGATGTTTTTGTTTGTACATAATTAGTTATTATTCTACCAGTGATATGTAACTTCAATTTCCTTTTTGGATGAATAATGTATATGTTATGTAATGTAATGTAATGTTATGTTATGTTATGTTATCATGTTATGTTGTGTTAACTCTTAAGGTCCTGTAAGTCTTGCACGTGCTTCATTCCTCAGTCCTGTAAGGATTATGCAATTTGTATTTAAAAAATCAGTTAAGTCACATCCATGTGGGATGGGTGGCTATGGGCGGTACAGGCTTGAGCAGGGTGGGCGATAATGGGTAGTACAGGATCTTAAGAGTTAAGCAGCTGACTTGGGGATTGAGAGCATTATAAATCACTTAATCATCTTCTGAAGGCATCAAAATGAAACTGTCATTATGACTTCTTAATATTTTATTTATTTTTTTAAAATTCAGAGAGAGTTCATGCAGCCAACTTCATTAGTGGTCCCACAATGCTTCACTCCTGTCTTTGACAGCTGCAATCCTCAGAGACTAGAAAGAGCTCAGACAATATTTACAAGAAAACTGCTACAATTTTAATGAGGACTTGGGTCTTTTATGCAGGTAAAAGTGAAGTGCCATTCCAGGATTTAGTTAATCTAGTACTTAAAAAACAGAAATGAGAATTTTCTGCATAACCATAAGCTAGCCAATTCCAAATGGTCTGTTAGGCAGGCTGAGTGGTCTTGTATTCATATGATCTGTTTTTGTGAGCGAGGAGGAAATTGCCAAGTTAAAAATGTTACACAGCATATTTCACATTCAATTAAACAGGAGGTTCTGTTTCTGGACATAAAGATTCATTAAGTACTGTCCATGGTGGTGTTGAAATTATAAAAACACAACTAAAGTCTTTCCAAGGCAGAGGTAATCTAAGTTCCAAGAAAAGCTGAAACCTTGTCAGGGCATTTTGGGTGCTGGGGACAGCAGCTCCACTTTTTTACACTTATCAGCTGTCAGCTCTGTTCCTCATTCCAGACCCCTATCTCTCCTATTGATTGCCTAGTCTCCACCTTACCAGCACATCTCCACAACCACCGGCAGCCTCATAGCCCTCTCTCTGTGCAAATTCTTCTCCTGTACTGCTTTTCAATTCTTTTAGTATTGATCTGCTCAGTCCCAATCCCCTCTGGTACTTCAGCAAACCCATCTCTACTGTTCGCTCAGACAAGACAAATTGGCTTTTCTTTCCTCTCTTCTCCAGATAGACACATGCTCTCAGTCAGCTAAAGCCATTCACATCATTGTCTATACAGTGAGACTTCATGTAGATTTTTTATCTTGTTTGTTTGTTCATCATCTATTTTGTTTATAATGAATGCTAGTTCACTATTCTTTATGGTTATGTACAAAAATGCACATGTATATGGCCTTGGCTCAGAAATGGCGTCGAACGGTACTTTTCGCCGACTCACTGCATTCAAGTGCAGATTTCTCAAAGCAGAATTGCTTCATGTGAACGGAAAGAGAATTTTTACATCCAAGACATGTTAATCTTTCTGTTTTCACTTTAAATGAATTGCCGTTGTCGTTAGTTTGTTCTCTGCGAAGATTGTTTTGCGGAAAATCGGCCGTATTTTTTCGATTTTTACCGGACATTTTTCAATGGGTATCCTCATATCGTTTTTTTGTGCAGTTCCTCTGGCCTAAACACCTCAAAATAAAGTTTGCGGGTTCTAGAAATGTTGACGAATTCCGTGATTATTTTGCAAACGTAAAATTTTGCGTACGCGCCGCGCATTTGCCGAGAAAAAACGAGGCGTAGTTCATAACGAATTGTCGTAAAAGAAACAGTGGAACTTCTTTTTGTTATTATTAATCCGCCATTATACATCTTTATTATTTTACTCAAAGTTTTTGTTGAGACTATGTTAGAGTAACATTTACTGGGTTAAAATTTGAGGTCAGCGCGATGGTTTCCACAGAACTGGTCTACATTGGTGAAATGTGCGAGTTTGCTGTAAGACAAAAAGTTATGAACTACATTTTGATCGGATGGATACTAAACTGGAAATGCGGATGCGACCTCATTCCTTTGTCTTCGACGCGAAAGCATCACAGCGTGGGATTCTGCTTGGAAATAAAATCGACAATGTCTGCCTCAGGCAGAGAGAAAGAGAGTAAATGTTTTGCTGTAACTTTTGTTGACAGCGTTATGAACTGATTTGCCATAAACATTTGCTTGTATTTCATTTATTTCTCAAACAGCACTGTTGCTTGTTGTCTTGTTTTGTTTCACAAATGAGTGCACGTGGTTTTGGCCGGTTTGGAGCCAATTCAATTTGCAATCAACGGGTAAAAAATAAGTTTTTGTTATCGATTTGTCGTAGGGTTATGAACTCAGATTTTCAGAGTACTATTTCACGAAAGGTTGTTGATAAAATCGTTAATTTCCTGCTTTCACTGATAATTTAATGGAAGGAAGTGATTCGCGTGTTTTGTCACTCGATAGCCACAGCAATATCTCATGTCGATGTAGTTCATAACTTTTCAACAACAAAAAATGTGCCTGCCACTTGCGGACCCTAAATCAGCAATTTTTTAGAGCATTATATGTTTAAATTGTGAAAACTAGATAGAATTTTTATTATCCAATGTTGATTTTTCATCTTAGTTGATCAGATGAAAATGTTATTGTAGGGTTACTTAAACTGGTGTAGTTCATAACCTTACAGCAAGTTCTTGAAACTTATTGCTGTGAAGTTATGAACAAAGGCCAAATGTTCCACTATGCCATTGATTGTATTATTTTGTAGGGAAACTTTTAACTTATCTCCAGTTTACAATCTGGAACTAGCCGTTAATCTAACTTTTAGCGTCAGTTACTTGTGCATATTCATTGCATAACCTTACAGCAGATGTCTGCATTATGATTTGTGTAGAGTTATGAACTAAGGTCAAAGTTATGGCCTTTATTTTAATGGACATGTTTCTAACTGTGACCTCTTTTTTGTGCAAAAATCAGAACCTCCAACTTCTCTCTGTTGGTCAAATTTTAATTTCTTATCACAATTTGGGTTTCCAAACCTCTGTCTGAAAATATTGCATGTCGTAAGGTTATGAACAATTTCCTTATTTGCCTTACTATATCCTTCCAAAATGTGTTTACAACTTCAAAATGCATTATTTTTGGTCTGTCACTTGGATGAGCTTGTTTCTTAACATTTTTAGGGCATTTTAAAGGCATGGCTGTCAATTATTTTGAGTTATTGGTCATTGGTGCTGTAATGTTATGTACTACTACAATTTTTTAGCGATAACTTGTGATTGTTTTAAAGTACACAAAATTCAAAGGCATTGTTGTTATCCTCATCCAATATGTGTGTTTTGGGTGTATGAATCATGTCTGAGCTATGCAGCATTTAGATACCAGTTCATAAAAACTAAATTTGTCCCGCTGTAAAGTTATGAACAAATGAGACCAATTAGTGATTTTGCTGTTTGCTGTTGGTGTAGAAATTTGAATTTTCCCTAAATGATTGCCACATGATAACACATTTTGCATTACATGGTGATTAAGTTGATTTGGTCTTTAAAGTGGGTTATTTTTAGTTTTTTTACTTTTGGTACACTGTAAAACCTTCTTTTTTACAAAAGTTGCTACATCATCCTGGTATTCAACAAAATTGCTTGCAGGACCACTCTAAAATCTGCTCCCAGTGTTAGCTGGTTGATGCATTCTAATTAAACATATATTTGACTGATAAGACCATGAGTTTTAGCTGTTTATAACAAGGGCCGCTCTCAATGCTGTAAGGTTATGAACTGCTAGAAAGAGTTTTATTTTCTGCAGCTCGGTTCAGTCAATTTTCTAGAGTTTTAGTGCAGAGCCTATTACTGTAGCTTGTTTATCGATATCAGCTGAAATTCTGAAGTGATGTGGCCTAAATTCCTTGTTTATGATCAATTTAATCATGTGACTTGATGTAAGGGTTATGAACAACATTCAAATACGTTTTCGTCCACTGTGCGGCCAATAAATGTCCGTTTTGTTTCAAATTTGTTGCGTTGGCTTTGTCATCTTTTTCTTTTTCCACTGCAGTTCACAAAACCTACATAGTCAAAACAAAAAAAAATGTCCGGTTTTTAGACACCAATTCTGAGCCATGGCCATATATATCTCACTATGGTGGTCCAATACTCTCACTGATGACATCAAGACACATATGATGGTGTACATGGAACAGAAGCACAAACTGACCAACCAACATTACGGGGCCTTGAAACCCAGGCTTTGGGGTGTGAAAAGAGTGGATTGCTTTGACATCAGACTTTGTCTTTCTTATGGCAATTAAATTTGCATATATAATTTACAGACCTGCATGTGTAGGCAAACACACACACACACACACACACACACACACACACATTCATGCATGCACTCCCACATATTAAAATTTGACATGCTTCTTCAATGAAACCCAAACCGTCCTCTCTCGCTGTGCTTTTGGGGTTATTTAATCTTAGACTGGCAAGAAAAACTATGTCCATATTACAGCATCATTTTTATTACTAA